>JASDQU010011712.1:148254-158977 GCA_032191745.1 Picea mariana | reverse complement strand
TATATATATATATATATATATATATATATATATATATATATATATATATATATATATATAATTTTGATTATTTTTATTTGTGTAAAATCAAAATCTCTATGTCTTTTTATATAGTACTTTTTATATTAATTGTACATATCAAATATATTTATGTTTATGTTTGTAATTAGTAATGTTAATGATATAATGAGGTTAAATATTTTTTCTTAGAATTTTTTTTTCTCTAAAATCATTTTCATGATAAATATTATGGAGTTAATTAACAATTTTGATATTTTTGAGGAAGTGGGTTAATTAGGTCTTGGAACATTTAAACATCACCTCCCATTTTTCCTTTTTTGGATATACTTTCATAAAGCCAAGTCATTTTCTCTACTTGAACAAAAAATGTGAAACAACCTCAAGAACACATTAGGGACAACACCCTTCTTGAATGAACCCTAATACAAAACCCCATAAATAAGTTGGATATGATGTTTTGCTTGAGCAAACCCTTTGACAAAAACCCCTGAACAACCATGTTGGATGGTCGGATGGCGTGCAAAGTTGTTCAACTAGAAAAAATAATTCCAATCAACTAGTATACTGATTTTCTTTGGTCATTCAAACCATGTTGATGTTTCTATTTTTATTCCATCATTTTTTGAAGGTATGAGATCAACAATTTCTTAGTTGACAAAGTATGCACTATTTTGAAAAATCATTAAATCTTAATGAGTTATCATTTTTTAAGCTAAAATAATTATCATCTTGATGTAATGTAAAAAAAGAAACTAAATCTTAAAAAAAATAGGCATTACTTTCAAAACAAGAAAATCTAACTATCATGCTCAAAATTGCACTAAAGTGAACCTCATAAAAATTTTCGGATATTTATAGAATAAAATTCAATCTCAGCAAAATAATGTACAAACAAAACAATTAAAAAAACTGCACCAACAAGAAGCATGCTTATCTAAGGGCCCTAATTGTTTAAAAAAAATGATACATAGTTCTAGTAGTTAAAGTTATAACATTTACTGCAAGGAAGACGGTAAATATGCACAGACAATATTTTGAATTTTACAAAAGATTCTAGGATCATATTAATGACTTAATCTCTGGCATTGATTTTCTTCCTTGTTGCTTGATTTTCTTTGTCATTTCTTCGTTTGATTCCTTGTTTAATGTATGCTGAATAGTAAATTTCAAGAATTTGCATAAGATTTTGCAATTTGAATCATGTATGTTACTACAATTTTTCATACTTTCTACACTTTTTTAATATGTGATAACAGGCGCGCATATATGTGTGCCTGTTAAGCCCACAGGCACGCACCGAATGCGCACATGTTCACTACACAGCTATGCACTCATGCACAACTGTCAGCAACACAGTCGCGCACATATGTGTGGTTGTGTTTCAGACAAGCGCGCACCCCATGCATGCCTGTTTTCCCAAATAGCCTGTCCCCCCTGCGCGATTGTGCCCATTACAACTGCGCATTCATGTGCGGGTTGCCATCGATCGCCCACGCAATTCTTTATTAAATGTATTAACACATTAATGTATTAATAATACTTTACTAATGTAGTATTAGGTTAGATGTAAAAAAAATTAACACTTTTATGTAACTATGACAACAAGCAATTTGTTTATCTACATACAAATGGACAGAAAAGGAGAGAAAGGAAATGTATTTATTTGCAAAACAGAGAAAGGAAGTGTATTAATATCACCTGTTAAAAACTAACATGGTTCCACATTAGATTGAAATTAATTCCAATAATGGAGAAAGTGTCACAGATTACAAATTCGTCAAGATTACAAATGTGTCAAGCTCAGAAAAAGGTAAATGGAAAGGACGTATATAACCCAGGGAAAGAACAATAATTGTCATGAGTGTCATCATGTCGAACTCTGATTTATGTGTGAGGGTATGCATATGGCCTTGACCAGCCATCGATTGTAGCTCGAGACCATCAATGACAAGTTGCATGGTTTGCATAGGGCTTTAATGGACAGAGCATTGATTGCAATGCAACATTATTAGAGCTCAACCATCGATTGTAGCCCGCCATCAATGACAAGCTACATAGACTACAGATGACCTTAATGCACAAATCATTGACTACAATGCAACATTATTAGAGCCATCCTCACTAACTGCAATTATTCTCAAGGTCTGACTAATTACAATGCAAAATAGTCATTAAAATAATTTTTTTTAAATAATTTTTTTTAATAATTCAGTTAAAAAAAATAACAACACATCATGGTAATAAAGTCAGGTCAAATAGGTTTGAACTAATCTAAAATTATATTTGTGAAATTTAAAAATAAGAAAATAAATTTATTTTCTAGAACAAATAACGTTACTATAAAATTTGATTGAAATATTGAAAATACTTGGACTAATTTTGTTTACATTTGCACAAATAAATATCTTAGTGTAAACTATAAAAATATACTAATTTGTTTCTAAAGCTAAAGAGTTAAATATTCCTAAGAGAGAATGGACAGATAGTGGGTATGTTGTTAGAACTTTCTTCAATTTATTTAGATTTTCATGATTATATTTTGATTTTGATTTTCATATTTTATATGATTTTTTTTTAATTTAAATTGAACATTAATTAAAATTTGAAATGTTTTTTTTTAGATATTTTATCATTTCATATAATTTTAATTATTTTTATATCATTTCATATAATTTTAATTTTACTTATTCCTAACTTCAATTTAAAAAATTTAAAATATTTGGAAACCTATGAATGGTCAAAGATAGCAAGTTGAACAATAATCTCTATGCTCAAACACATTCCAAAGAAAACNCTTTCTTCAATTTATTTAGATTTTCATGATTATATTTTGATTTTGATTTTCATATTTTATATGATTTTTTTTTAATTTAAATTGAACATTAATTAAAATTTGAAATGTTTTTTTTTTAGATATTTTTATATCATTTCATATAATTTTAATTATTTTTATATCATTTCATATAATTTTAATTTTACTTATTCCTAACTTCAATTTAAAAAATTTAAAATATTTGGAAACCTATGAATGGTCAAAGATAGCAAGTTGAACAATAATCTCTATGCTCAAACACATTCCAAAGAAAACGACTCTTCAAATTGATTTAGATTTTCATAATTACATCTTGATTTTATTTTTCATGATTCCATTTCATGGAGGAGATGACTACAAATTGATTTAGGTTTTCATAATTACATCTTGATTTTATTTTTCATGATTCCATTTGATGGAGGAGATGACTAGTGAGAGATAAGTGTCATTTTCAATATAACGTTCCTATTTCAGTTTAAAAATGCAAAAAGATAAGTGGTAAGGTGATGTTAGTTACAAGTCCCTATAAGCCGTTCAATGGAGGTCGATGAAAAAGAAAAAAACCAGCGTGACCCGTTCCACGCGATAGGTGGCAGCGAATAGGCTAGTATTATATAATATCATCCAAGCATGCACAGCTGCGGATATCATCCCAACTTTATCTTCAGATTTTCACCTCTGCAGCCTGAATGAGTGGGGTTTTCTGGAGGCAGGTAGCCGTAGAAACTGATTTTATAGTCTTTTAATATAATAATAGATTTTATGACAATTTCAAATTGGTAATTCATGAGAATCTCAGAAAATTAATTAAGCCGCGGTTTTCAAAATCCAAGATTATTAATATTATTATAAACATTATTAGTTCGTAAGGTAGCCGTAGAAACTGATTTTATAGTCTTTTAATATAATAATAGTTTTTATGACAATTTCAAATTGGTAATTCATGAGAATCTCAGAAATGTAATTAAGTAGCGGTTTTTAGTTGGTTAGGTAGCCGTAGAAACTGGGGTTTTCTGAAGGTCGGTTGCTGCAATTGTCATATGACATACACGACGAAAGTCTTCCTGATACAGTAGAAACTGATTTTATGGAGTCTTTTAATATAATAATATTTTTTTTATGAGAATTTGAAATAGGTAATTCATGAGAATGTCAGAAATGTAATTGAGTCGATGTTTTAAAATTATTACTAATATTATTATAAACATTATTACTTTATAAAAGAATTTTAAATTATTAATTTAAATTTTGAATTTTATTAAAATATAATTTTAAAAATAAATTATTATTATTAATTTTACATTTTTTTTAAGCAATTTTGTTATATATATATATATATATATATATATATATAACTTAATTCATATAAAAAATGAAATTTTTCTCAATTATAAAAGTTAATTTTATACTATTTTAAATATCAATGGATAAACACAATAATTTCATACATTAATTTGGAATCATATTAATATGGGATGTTAAAAACTATTTTTTTTTTTGTTATGTAATCTGTTATGTTAAAATATCAATGGATAGACACAATAATTTGATACATTAATTTGGAATCTTATTAATATGTGATATTAATTTTATTATTATTATTATTATTATTATTATTATGTAATTTGTTATGTTAAAATCTTATTAATATGTGATATTAATTTTATTATTATTATTATTATTATGTAATTTGTTATGTTAAAATAATTTGTTATTGTTAGTTTTTTTTTAAATCAATTATTCATTAATTTAAAATATAATTTTAAAAATAAATTGTTATTATGATTATTTTCAATTTTATATGGTTACAACAAAATAAATTAACTTTATTATAAATATTTTTTTTACATATTTTTTAATATGATTTTTTATTATAAATATGTTTTCTACATATTTTTTAATATGATTTTTTTTAGATTTTACATTTGAAGTAAGTTGTTTTTTAATTCATTTATTGACGATAAGAACTAGATAATGATTCACTTTGTCTAATTAAATTTTGATATTTTTTTTTAAATAATTAAATAAAAAATGTATAGGGAAATCCCTTTAAATGATTTAAATTTAATATAGATAAATATAATATTTTGAAGTGTAAAATTTTTAATATTAAAAATATATTTTAAGCTTGTAAGTGTACAACTCAATTGGATAAAATTTGATATAAATATGTAAAATAACATATTAATTACTACTAAAATTATTAAAATATTAAAATATAGTATTTTGGTATTTAATAATATTTTTGTTTATATTTAAATAATGTTTTTCTTTGGTTTTAAAAATGGATTATTATTAATATTATTAATTTGAAAAGAATTTTAAACTATTATTTTGATATTTAATTAAAATGTAATTTTAAAAATAAATTATCATTATCATCACTATCATCATTATCATCATCATCATTATTATTATTAATTTTACATAAAAATGGATTATTATTAATATTATTCAAATTATCATCATCATCATCATTATTATTAATTTTACATAAAAATGGATTATTGTTAATATTATTAATTTGAAGAGAATTTTAAACTATTATTTCGATATTTACTTAAAATGTAATTTTAAAAATAAATTATCATTATCATCATCATCATTATTATTAATAATTTTATATAGTATCTCTTTCAAGAAATTTTGTTACAATACTTAGATATCAATATACATATTTTATGAATATATTAGTTAATTCATATAGAATATAAAAAAGACAAAAGTCTTGCTAATTATCACAATAATGTAATATATCAATTTGGACTCTGTCAAAAATCAAGTTGTCTCTAGTTAAGATGTGATGTTAAAATAAATTATTATTGTTATTGTTAACTTTTAAAAAAAATTATTTCTCAATTTAAATATAATTAAATTATGATTTTAAAAATAAATTATTATTATTATTTGCAATTCTATTTAATATCTAATTACAAAAAAATATTATTTTTTATTAAAATATAATTAAATTATGATTTTAAAAATAAATTGTTATTATTAGTATTTCCAATTCTATGTAATATCTAACTACAACAAAAGTATTAATTTTTATTATAAACACTTTTTCCAAAGTATCTCTTAATATGACTTTCTTCCCTCATTTAAAATAGTTTCTTTTCAATTCATTTCATGAGATTAAGAATTAGATAATTGATTTTTTTAATTAAATTGTGATATTTAAAAATAATTAGAAAATAATTGAATGAAAAAAATTTGGAGAAATCATTTTAAATGATTTAAATTTAATATAGATAAATGTAAGTTCAATTTTTTTTTTCATTTAAAATAGATTTTATGCTCCAGATCTCACTCCACTCAACTCAATTTGTAAGAGAAGCTTTCCAAGATCACCATACTTTTGTTGAGTTAAGAGGTTAGGAAGGTTGGTAGTGTGATCAATATTTTGAAAATGAGATCTAATATGGGTACAGGCTCGACAATCTAAGAGAAAGTGTTTTTCATCTTCAACCTTCTTAGTTCCACAAAGGGGACACACTCTTTCATCCCATGGATTTTTAGGATAGATAATTTTGGTCATCTAGATTAGGGTTGATTACATCTTTATAATACCTTAATTTTCTTTTTTCCTCTAACTCTCTATCACACCACATTTTTTCCTTAAATTTTGATTTGAATTTTTTTTTAATAGTATCTTTATTCTGCAAAATGGTTTCTTCCATGATTCCCAAATAGTTTAGCGAAGACCGGGCATCTTTATGCCATCCTCGCTTGAGTCGATGGTAGTTATGACTTGATTTTGAAGCAATTTTAGGTAGCCTCTTGTCTTCCATGTTGTTTAACTTGTTCTTATACATTAGGTATCTAGTCATAGGCATTCTCTCAATGGGGTAGAGGCTTGTTTCTACGAGGAGGATGGTTTAGGGCGTATTTCCTTTAATTTTGAGATTATAGGTTATAAAATTATTTTGTATTTTCTCTATATTTCTATAGGATTCACAAGAGATACTACAGCCCGAGACTTCACATCCATAAAGAATAACAAGTGGAGTCTCAAAGAAGAGTTTCTTCTTATCCCAACTCCAAAGATCAGCCAACTGATTTGCAATTGTTTTCAAGCCCATAATAATCTTTCTATCCCCCAATAATCCTTTTCTCAATGCTATAATTCCAATTGAGCTTGTGGTGAATATCAATTCCAAGATATAAATATACAAAATAAAATATTAACTACTAATAAAATATTTAAATAGAGTAGTTTTTTATTTAATAATATTTGTTGTAACACCCCAAAGATATTCTAAACTTCCTTTTAATCCTAAGCAAATTAATTCCTAACTGAGATAATAACATCAACCCTAGATCGGGATTCGGAACTCCTTCCATCGGGATTCGGCTACTTGCGATGTTTAAAGGCTTGGGCCCACATACTTGTAGAAATCGGAAATCGTCGGTCGGGAGTTCGCGAGCCCTGTTACACTATACACAGGACCTTCCAAGTCCCGAACTCTGATGGTCAAGGGTCAACGCTCTTCTCTATCGGGGATTTCGCTATCGGGAAATCGGAGGTTGTGGTGCCGAGCGTTTCAAGCAACACCAAACCCCGAACCTCGAAACTCCGACAGCACACCACCTGTCAGCATCTCATGGTGAGGCCTAACGCCTTGACACCTGTTTCCCACTATGTCTTGTGGACCCACCTRGCCACGTCCTCTTCGGAATTTCGCGGATCGTGGATCCACGATGCGAGTATCCTTGTGGTCGAAAACCCCGAAACGCCGAACCCCGATATCTGGGATCTGACGCCACATGTCCCTCCGTAGATCGACGGCTCCCGTTACTTCGGGAAATCGCAACTCGGGATTTCGAAGAGTATAAACCTCTTGTTCTATGAAACGCCGAACGCCGAACCCCGATCTAAAGGGATCCTGTGCCACGTGTCCCTGTCTGGATCACCGGCCTATATTGACTCGGGGAATCGCCGATCGCGATTCAAAATGCAAGCGTTTCACAACCCTGGAAACCCCGATGCATCCAAACCCCGACTCACCGAGATCTTTCGCCACGTGTCCTCCTGACGATCGACGGCTCTGATCAATTCGGGGAATCGCGAGTTCCTTTGTCGTTAATCCCTTGCACCAGGATTTCCCGAGTGCCGAACCCCGAAATCCCGAGGTCCTGTGCCACGTGTCCCGTCGATCGATCAACGGTCCGGATTGAATCGGGAAATCGCTATTCGCGATTTCAAAGGATATGGGACTCATGCCTCTACAAACGCCGAAGTCCGATATCCCGATGGTGCCTGGACTTGCTGGTGCCAAAGGGTTAAATCCCTCGCATCTTCCCTGAGATCTAACGGCTGTCGGGTATCCGTCTGGGATCTAACGGCTGTCGGGTATCCATTTTCTACGAGGCGCTGTAACTGTTCAATATGTTTTTGTGCTCCCTCTATTTTATAAGCAACTTAATAAACGTTTATTTAAGTAAACTGAAGCGATAATTTTCATAGCTTAATGCTGACTTGGGACAACAGATACCTTAACAACTTAGATTTGTCATCGAATATTGAATTCATGGCAGACAGAAATCATCCATAAGCGTTGATTAAGTAAACTGAAAGAAACAACTTCCTAACCTAATATCGAGTTTTATGGCAGCAAATACAGTAGTTTAGAATTCTCAATACATACTGGAATGATAGCAGAAAGGAATAAATTCACTTGACCAAGTACCTGGATCTGATGCTAATTTCAGTTGCCTCCTTGCTGCCCTTCTGTCTGGTTGTCTTGCTGCCCTGCTACTCAGTCCAGACCTGCCATAAACACAAAATAACTTCCCAAATCTACTGTCCACCCTGCCAACTAGGAAAAACGACCTAGCTCCAGGATATCAACGGATATCCTGGCCCCCGAGTCCAAAACCTCCAGCAACACGTGCCTCCCTAATCAATAAGATACAACCAATAGGTCCTGTGTCTCTCTCTGAGCACACTCACCCCCCAGTCCAACTCTCGGCTTCCTGGAAAAAGGGAAAAAGATCATTTTTCCTGTGTCCATCCTCCTCCCCATGGCCCGCACATCCCCCTCATTCCCCGCCTTATTCCTCCCTGCCAACTCACATTCACTCCTCCACCAACTTCCATCCTCCCTTCTGCGTTTTTCTTAATGTTTCTTATCTTCTCGGGATTTCTGGGCTTCTTGCCCTGCATACGCCACCCTTGTCAGCCCACGCCATCCCTCTTTTGCATTATTTTATTTCTTTTTCATTTAATTTCTGTTCATAGTTCATTAAATGAACTCTTCAGTTTGATTATAACACAGTTAATCATGCTTATTTTCTTTAACTGGTTTTTCTGTGAAATCTTTAATAAATCACTTAATTTGGGTCGTTACATACACCCACCCTTCAAGGAACTTCGTCCCGAAGTTAAGAAATCTGTATTTACAAGGGAAAAGGAATGGCTCATACATCCTCAGCAATTAACTTTGACTATATTGGTAAGTAAATCTAGAAGTCCATACATACTATTGTATATGCACAAGGAATGCATGTGTATCTAATACATGTAAACCTCGTGCATGTACTAATAATCAAACGGTCATGCTTTAATAATTTAAGTATGCATTCAATCCAAGCAGCAAAGCTAGTCTTTCATAAAAGACAACAATCATTAATTGTTTAAGAAATTCTTCAATCACAATTATTCGGTTTTAAAATTTATTTTGGACAACTGGTTTAGTTACATCATTATGAATGTTCATATATACATATTTTCCCCATCAACTCCCATCACATGGAAGATCCCCAAAAGTCTCAACTATCTACTCATCCTTCCTTCCTAACCTACTTCCAACACCATCCTATCCTTCCTCTGCTAGACTATCTTGGAGCGTCAGCTATACTGACCTAACTCCAAATAGAACTCGTAAGTGGAAGTGTCGCTCACTCAACCAAACTTCCCTAGCAGGCAACTGACAGTCCTCATCACACGTCTGGGGAGCGTGAACTAGCACCGTCCTCCCAGGACTTCAGGTTTCAGAGGATACACGGTGGGAAACACCTCCACCCCTCCTAATAGTACCAGGGTCAACGCCCTACAATGGAACACACAGGGGCACCGTGTTGCTAGAGGTTTTGTCATCGTTCACAGTAGTTTTGGGCAGTGTTAGTACCAAGTCACGCAATAACCCATATATCATAGTAATGCATCCAAATCAATATACTTTCCAAATACATTATTCATACCGTAATGATCACCGAGCAGTGGTCTCATTATCCACTTCCATCATTTTTTTTTTTTACCACTTGGCTATTTCATAGCCCATAACCTGCAAGTTAGTCTGCAACACCATCTCATGCATTTTTATTCATTAACATCATAAAATTCCATATTTTCATCATTTTCATTCGATATCCCAATACTAATACATTAACATCAAGTTTTCCATTTGAATTAGATTTCATAATATCCCATACATCATACGTTCACACATTCATAAGATTGTTATTTACCAAAACATCATTCTAATGGCATTTTGAACATTCAATAATTTCTCTTTCTCACAATTTGTCTCATCATTTACATCATCATCAATATCATGTAAACGCTCACAAAGTTCACATTCTCATAATAGTTCATAATTCATGCATCATCATCATTATCATCCAAATATTCATAAAAGTTCATAATTTTAAAGTTTAAGTGTATCTCTTAATGGTTTCACTATGACTGGAAAATAAATGCATAGGCCTCAGGAAATCCTGGCCGTATTAAATCAAAAGGTGGTGTTACCTACACCCCTCCTCCGAGAAACACGTTCTCAAGGTGGTCAAAATAGCGATGGATAATCTCGCTGTAATGTCTCGGCGTCCTCCCAAGTAGCGGATCCGGGACTATACTTGTCCCACTGGACCTTAACTTGATCTACCAGA
>JASDQU010011712.1:117157-134242 GCA_032191745.1 Picea mariana | reverse complement strand
CATAGGTATTTAGCAGTATGACATTGCCACTATCTGGTCACCAAGCCAGGGCAGTGACCTTTGGTTGCATGGCCAAAGGAAAGGGGGTCTCATCATGAGCCATCCTTCTCATTTCTGCGAAGATACTAGTGGGTAACGCTGTCAGCTCTGGCCACCAAGCCAAGGCAGTGTCCTCTTCGTCAAGAAATAAACCAGATCTGAAAGAAAGAGGTAAGATCTGAAAGCTTTGTTCTCTGGTAAAGGTAAGATAAGTGGAAATTTTTTCTTCGAAAGTATGAATCTAGGTATGTTTGATAGATTTTGTCCTAGTCTAAAAACTAGGGCATAGTTAGAAGAAAGAGTCGATCTAAATAAATTTGATAGAAATAGAGAAAAAATATTATTCCTATTTATAGAAAGAATTTTTTGACTAATAAGTGGATGCGGGAACCTAGAAAGAATTTGTGCAGATTGCAGGTCCAACAATGTGATCCCAGTGCATAGTACAGGAAAGACTGGGGCTCGTTTAAAAGAAAGAGAGGATTGGCACTTTGTTCAATTGCAGAAGACTGGGACATCTTGCTAAAGAATGCCCTGGTGCAAGTCCTATTTGTCTTTGTTGTAAAGCCATCGGTCATGAGGTTGAGGATTGTCCAAGAATGATTGCTAAAGTTGAAAAGATGAACATAAGACAAGAAAACTATAAAGAAGAGACCAAGGACATGTTAAAGAACCATACAGAAAAAATAGTTAGAGACTATGTTAATACAGTTAAAAGAAGAAATGGATGATCATAGAGACATCATTTTACCAGAGATCCTAAAAGAAAAACAACGCATAGTTACAAGAATAAAAGACTTCGACATAGACTGTGTATTGGATGGAGAAACACATGTGAATATTATGTCAGAAAGCATTTGGGAAATTATGAGAAAGCCTGCTATGATACCTTCATTGGGAAGGATATGCTTGTTTAAAGGAAAGATGATAACCTGATTTGGAAGAGTTACTAATATACCTATGATTGCTCATGAAACATCAACAGAAAAGGACTTTGAAGTTATTAGGTTTATTGAGAACAATGCCCCTTTCCCACTTTTATTAGGAAAGATTTGGATTGAGAAAGATCATATCAGAAGGCAAGCAGAGGAGGAAGCTATAGAAAATAAAAATCAAGAACTAAGGGATTTCATAGCTCGAAGATCGACTAATAGAAGGACGAGAAGTTAAGTCGAAGCAGCATAATGAAAGAGAAGTAGTTGTCAACTTTGAAAGAGCGCAAGAAGGGTTGAAGGACCTATCCATGCAAGAAGAAAGTATGTCCACCTAGGACCTAGTAAGCAAAAAGGTATTACCTTTGAACCCTTTGGAAGAACATTGGCATTGCGAAGTTACCATGCTAAGAAAAGACAAGAATAAGAATGGAAAGAGGAATCCATAGACTCATATCACATGAAACAAAGCAAGAAAGATCAGTAAGAAAAAAGACAAGTTAGAAAAACTACGAGAAGTTCCAGAAAAGACTTTGCAGGAGGCAGATCTGCAGAACTTGAACTTCGTCGGAATAACAGAACCACACAGAATGGGACTTCACCACGATGAAGCTATATGACCGTTGGAGGTGCCCTGACCATTAGAATGATGCCTCAGAATGGCTAGAAACATAGTTATTTCCGAAAAGACCATTGTTGGACCATTGAGACCGCGCCATAACAGACAGATTTGTATTGATTGAGGCATTCCTGCCCGTTGGAGCAATCTGTTACGACGCTTACTTATTTAACTCGTCGGATGCTGCGTCGAGACCACTTTTTTCAAACTGTGATATCCAAGCTAACAAAGAACCCATTGTATCACACTGTGTTTTCTAGACCTTTCCATCTGTTTGATTACCTCGCTTGTTCGTTCTCCTACCCGATTTATTTTGTTACAAGTGTGAATGTTGGGAGAACATAACACGTTAGAGAAGTCTATGGAGGAGATTCTTGTAGAAATTGTTAGCGCTTAGACTTGTCTTGTTCTTAGGGATTGTGGTTTTGGTCTAGACCTGTGTTTTTGTTTGTCTTTTCCACCCTCTTACAGACCTGATCACAGTTTTCCCTTCCCGGCATATATTTTCTTTGTTTGTTTTCCTTTTGTCGACTGTTTTCCCTATCAAACATGCCCAAAAGAAATCAGTCCCAAGCTTCTCTGTTCTCCTTGAGGCTGATGGTTTCTCCCTTTTCCCCATCACTAAACCTCCGCCTCTCTAGGCCTAAGTCTAGCCGGTCAAAAGCCCCATTTTCTCTTTTCTGAAGCACGAAGAAAGACTGAGCAGCGACACAAATCAAGTAAGTGAGCAAAGACCAATTTTCAATGGCAAGGGTCCAGCGATTGAGCAGATCAATGACCATCGGGTGATCGACTATCACATAGTCACACGGAGGATAGCATCATGCATAGTCATGATTTCACGAGTCGGGAGAGTGAGGAAGAAGATTCTTTAGAAGTCGTGAAGTCCAAAGTGTCGAAATCCCAAAGTGGCGATAGGTGGCAGCAAATCGAGCTTTTCGGGAATCGACGTTTCAGGGTTCTCGTCAACGCATATACCCACAACCCGAAATCCTGAAACACGAAATGCAAAAGTATCGGGGATGGGCCCACGGTCCTATCCGGTGATCATATGTATGAGGGGCCAAGGAGGTGCCAACACAATGCAACCCCCATCGTGATTTCGACAATCAGGATTCTCGAGAGCAAGGATTTTATCCCTTCCCATCGTCGATACCCAAAATCCGTGAAGCGCCTTTGGTTTTGGGGCAAGGTCACAACTCACTATCATATGGGGAGAAGGGCCAGAAGAAAAGGATTCTAGCCTCCAAGCCTTGGAAAGTTGGTGCACAGTCATCCCCTGTACATTCAGTCTCGGCCACCCTCCATGGAGGAAGCAGTTAATGAAAGTTGAGCGGGTGGTTGAAACCTCAGTTCAACCCATAAATGGAAGGCGTGGAGAAGGTCAGAAGAAGTCAACCTGTGGTACCTCGATGGACAGTTTCCCTGCGAACGCCATGCCGTCTGAAGCAGTGTCAGACAAGAAGCTGTGTGCACAGTCTGCAAGAAGATCATGCACATGTAAATCCTTAAATGAAGTAGCTTAGTGACTCTCCTGCTGTCAGGAGAGAAAATGGCTCTAAGTATATATGATCAATTTTGATATTTTTGTAAGCATCGATGGTAAAGCTAAGCTCCCAATTGTAAAGCTTTAACGAAGCCTCTGGTTCTCTAGTTATAGACTAATAGTTGAGACTTCTTGTTTAATGGCAGCCAACCTCTTCCTCTCATTTTTCCTCTAAATCTTAGAGCCCGAGCATGGATGTTCCAGTCGGGTGTTGTAATGACTATATAATGTATGTTTGATTATATTAGTTTTGCATCATTTTAAGTTTCTTGAAGTTTCTCAGATCTGAGAGGATATCATATTTGAGACTTTTCCCTTTTTAAAGGTTGTTGGAAGACCAGATGTCCAGAGCATACTTTATTTCCTTTGTTTTTCCCTCCAGTTACTCACCACTATGCAAAATTACTAGCTTAAATTAGATCAAGACCTCACCTGTCTTAGTTGTTCCAACTGTCAGTGTTTCATGGAAACCTGCACAGGGGATATAGCTAAAGCAAGTACAAACAAAGCTTATCAAGAAAGGAAGATAGATTCAATATGGAAGAATGAGAAAATATATTCACACTACTCCAATGAGCTGATGATTGATACATAGATCATGATCAATATGATACAGTGAATGAGTGGAATACACTCATATATAGGGCAAAGCATTCCATAATTAAGAAAAACAATCAAGCAGTTAGCTTTCCTTAGGAATGCATGCATGCATAATAGTGATGGTAAAAATAGAAATTCTAAATAGAACTAGTTAGTTAACTCCCACTGAACTAGTGTGTCGAAAATAGAAATTTCTCCAACACCCCCCATGAACATCACTATGGAGTAAAAAATGAGTCATGGCTACTAGGCCATTTTAGCTACTCATGTACAATGCAACTAATGAACACTGAATAAAAGTGAGGAAAGAGGGAAAACCACGTGGGAACAAAACCTCCCCTCAAAATATAATGTATCAAAAGAAGAAAATGACAGCTTCTAGGCAACTGTGTTCTTCACTGCAAGACGATCCCGCAAAGTCTGAAACTTCTGCTCATTGAAAGTCTTCGTGAAGATGTAGAAATCTTTATGGATCTAATGAAGTCCTTTGGCAACCTGTCGGGCCTTATACTTCTTGATCCCGTGGACCCATCTAGACCTGAAAATATTCCTATTTGGTGGATGTGGAACCAGATTCCAAGTTTGGTTCTGTAGAAGTGAGTCATACTCCTTTTGCATGGCTGCTTTCCATAATGGATTTCCCACAACCCTATTGTAGTTCTGTGGATCAGTAGATTGAACCATATAGCAATGCATGTGTTATGAACATAAATATACATAAATAGATATTCATAACATAATAATTAATTAATAAATAATAATTATTAATAATGAAAGGTCATGTCTCAAAGGACATGACTATTGGTTAAGGGAACCCCTACATAGGTATATAAATGAGCCCTCATTCTCAATTGTAATCATATCTTATCTTATCTTATCTATTCATATTTTATACATTATTCCTTCGAATTGTTTTAATGACATGGATTCATCACCCAATGAACGACGGTAGTAGTTGGACTACTTCGAATTCTTTGTTTATTCCACACGGTCGATATCTCCCGATGGTGGTAGCTTTTGCCACAAACTCCTATGAATTAGTGATTGTAGATTGTCTTCGCAGAGATTTTGGAAATTCACACTTGTTTCAACTGATATATATTCGATGTGCCTCAAATTCCAGGTTACGTTGATTTCGTCTATAAAATGGTTAATGAGTTCATGACGTATCACCTCACGGTTTCACGGTTTAGACAAGGATTTTATTTTATTTTATTTTATTTTATTTTATAGTGGATAGTATCCCTTTATCTCTATTAACCCAAGTTAATTGCGTTGACTGGTCACAATCTTTCGATGGAGGTTTTTTTTTTATGGATTAATATTTGGAAATTCGTCTCTATTATTACGGTGACCAATAATTTATTTTTCAACAATTACTTGGTCTGTTAATGAGAGATGATTGTTAGTTATAGCTTGGATTGGCGAATAAGGATCGATTTTGACCAAATGTTCCGGATCTGCTACTGCTACGGAACAATTAGGTGATTCTAGCGAGTCCACTTCCAGCCTTTGTTTTGGTAGTTGTTACATTGTTGTACAACTCGAATTTGGTAGTTGTCTCTCTGTGTTTTCCTTGATTCACCTCGTCAAATAGAATCTTTACTCTTGGATGAATCTGGTAGGTGAACGATAATGTCTCTTAATTATTTGAGGATAAATATTTCCTTCAAATTTGTAATGGAAATAGTTTTATTTTATTTTTAAGATTATTTTTGTGGACAACGGTTATAATTTTTTTTACGGATGAGATTTGTACGGTAGACAAAATCTTCCCTGTACAGACAGAAATTGGCCATTGTACCTTGTTATTATTTTTGCAATTTAAATCAATTCTTTATGTTGGGTTCTTTTTATAACATAATTTCTTATATATATATATTGTTCTTGATTTCTTGGCAGTGAAATGTTTTTCAACAGAATCTTGAGTTTTATATGGCCAAAGGCCTGAATTGGTTAAACACTGAAGTACCTGAGAACTTGAAAATTTGAATGGCCAAAGGCCTGGTTGGTGGTCAAAGACCAATTTTCTCAGAGAAACTTTGAAACGATGGGGTTGGCCAAAAGCCGGATCAGACAAGGTCTGATAAAAACTTAATGGCCAAAGGCCAGAATCAGAAACACAACTCTGATACCAAATGAGATGAACAAAGTTCGCTCACACAGGAATTATCCAAAATACTTGGAATATAACAAAATAATCCATGAAGGAATAATGTATAAAATATGAATAGATAAGATAAGATAAAATATGATTACAATTGAGAATGAGGGCTCATTTATATACCTACGCAGGGGTGCCCTTAACCAATAGTCATGTGCTTTGAGACATGACCTTTCATTATTAATAATTATTATTTATTATGAAATTATTATGTTATGAATATCTATTTAGGTATATTTATGTTCATAACATTAGTCCAAGGAAAGGTCACAAGAGATTAGGATGCCTTATCATCATCCAAATCACAAGAGTCATTATGACCAACGACTAGGAAAAGAGGAAAATAAACAATGTTCTTCTTACCAACAAATAAAATACCACACTGAAAAAGAACGAAGACAAAATCAACAACTTGGAACAATCAATCATCAAACAATTCCAATGAAAGTAGATTTGGGATGGATCAATTCCCAAAAGATGCAACACATTAGTTTGGGAATTCAAAGGTTATATCATCTTGTTTCGTCGAGAGTCGCAACTACAAGCACAAAAGATTTGAGAAGACATCGTGTGCCAGAACAAAAGTTCAAAGGCAAGCCTTCCAGTGCTTATGCTTTGAGGACAAAACATTTTTAAGGGGAAGGCAATGTTATGAACATAAATATACATAAATAGATATTCATAACATAATAATTAATTAATAAATAATAATTATTAGTAATGAAAGGTCATGTCTCAAAGGACATGACTATTGGTTAAGGGCACCCCTACGTAGGTATATAAATGAGCCCTCATTCTCAATTGTAATCATATTTTATCTTATCTTATCTATTCATATTTTATACGTTATTCCTTCATGGATTATTTTGTTATATTCCAAGTATTTTGGATAATTCTTGTATGAGCGAACTTTGTTCGTCTCAGCATGGGCATCGCAGGTTCTGAAGCTGAAAATACATGAGAAGGCTCCTCATGATGAGATTGAGTCCTCCTCGAATCCAATGGATTCCCTGCAAGGTTTCTTGCTTCCTAAAGTGTGGTATGTGCATTCTTGGGCATCTACTAAAGCTTTGGCGCTGGATTCTTATCTAGATGTACTACCTGCTTATTTCCATGTACAGAATATGAGTGTATGGAATCATTTATGATGTATGAAACTGATGGAAGAACAAGAGTATATGCATGTTTCAGTGGAGGTGCATGCAAAGTACTCTCCTTACGTGTAAGTAGAAAAGAGGAGTCATCGTCAGAAAACTTAGTGAATTTATACAACCTTGACTTGTGATCCACCTCACCAATTGCAATAATGGAATTGTCATGCATGTCAATTACTGAAACTGAATCTGATGTAAATTCAACCTTTTTTCCTTTCTGAGTGATCTGATAAACTGAGAGCAGATTCATAGAAAGCTTTGGAACATGTAAAACATTCTCAAAACTGCCATTGTGGAGTTCCATTCTCCCTTCTCCTGCTACTGCTACTGGAGTATCATCCCCCATGAGAATAGAGGGTCTTGAGCATGGACTCAAGGAAGAGAAAACTTCTTCTTTCGCTACCATATGATGGGTTGCACCAGAATATATAATCCATGAATCAGATGAGGAATTAATTGCAACAAGAGCATGATGATTACCTTTCTTAGGAGCAAGATCTTCTTCCTTCTGCTTCTTGACTCCCTATGGAATGAAGTTTCCAAGGTTGTTCTGTTGAAGTGCATGTGCCATAAGATCGATCTGTTTCTTTATGCATGTGGATTCTTCATGATTTGGTTTATTGCAGTAAGTGAACTACTTTCCCTTCTTCTTCTTCTTGGAATCTGAAGAGTCTTTGGAACCTGAAGAATCATTAAAGGATTTGGAATATCCCTCCTTCCTATTATGTTTGAATGACCCTTTTCCATCCTGCATGGTGAGTGCATGTGCTTTGGGATCTTTTGTGAGGCCCATGTGTATGAGTTTTGTCTGCTCTTGTGTAAGAGACTCAATGAACTGAGCCAACATAGGCATTTTCCAATTTGTTCCAAAAAGACGTCTGCCAGAATAGAAATTGGAGACATACAATGTATTTTGGTCCTAGCTTGGCCAAGATTGTTAGAATAAGTTGTTTCTCTTGCGTAGATTTATCAATACCACATTCACCCAAGCTTAATAACAAAGATCTAAATTTAGTAAAAAAATCTTGTATATTATCAAAACTTTTAGGGTCTAAAGTATTCAACTCTACCTCAAGCATATGACCTCGCATCTCATCCTGCTTTCCAAAGAGTCCTTCCAAGGTGGTCCAGATCTCGTTTGGAGTCTTGCATGCGGCAACATGAAACCACAAATTAGTGGAGATTAACTCAGGAAGTAGTCCTGTGGCCTCATCCTTACGGTTTTCTCATCTAATCTTCTCAATCGCTGATGTAGGCTCTGTTTCTGTCGCCATCATCAAATTATACAATCCTTTCCTTCTGAGTTGGAATTTTGCCTTGGGCTTCCAATCAAAATAATTGTATGGTGTGAGGATTACCACCAAGTTTGACTGTATAATAGTTGTCATATCCGTCTCTCCCATTTCTAAGCAAAGGGTGAGGAATCTCACCAAACAGTTGAAAACCCACTTCCAAAATGGGCCGATTTACTTTCTTAGCAGGCCATTTCCTCCAAAACGTAATATTTTGGGAGCAGTGAATGTGGAAAGGTACGGCCACAGATTCGTATCAGTTTCAGGAGGCTATCTTGTGGCTCACTTTCTGAGCAAACGGTAAAGAATCTCGCCAAACGGTTGAAAACCCACTTCCAAAGGGTTGATTTACTTTCACTGTAGGTGGTTTCCTAAAAAACGTGATAGTTTGGGAGGAATAACTGCTGCAATTTACGACCACGGATTTAGCTCGTCGAAATTCCGATTTTCCTTATTCTTTGGCTTGTCTGGCTTGCTCCAAGCAGCATAGTTCTAATACCATGTTAGTGTTTCATGGAAACCTGCACATGAGATCTAGCTAAAGCAAGTACAAACAAATCTTATCAAGAAAGGAAGAGAGATTCAATATGGAAGAATGAGAAAATATATTCACACTACTCCAATGAGATGATGATTGATACATAGATCATGATCAATATGATACAATAAATGAGTGGAATACACTCATATATAGGGCAAAGCATTCCATAATTAAGAAAAGCAATCAAGCAGTTAGCTTTCCTTAGGAATGCATGCATGCATAATAGTGATGGTAAAAATAGAAAGTCTAAATAGAACTAGTTAGTTAACTCCCACTAAACTAGTGTGTCGAAAATAGAAATTTCTCCACCACCAACCTATTTTTCTGAGTTAAAACGATATTGTTCTGAGTTTACTTCCATTTGATCACCTTTTATAAACAAATTGTGACATTTAAACTGATGGGTATCGGACTTGTCCTCATCACAATCTGAGGCCGACTTCCGGTGCTAACATTTCCGGCGTCGTTGTCGGGGATCAAGTTGAATATTTTCCTCGGGATTGAACGACAAAGCTGACTGGTTATGAAGGTGCATTAGAACTCAGCACATCCAAGATTGCTACTGTGCACCTGACGACTCCATTGTGACGACTCCACTGTGGTGAACCCGTTGTTTCATTTGTGGATTCCAGAGGTAGACACACGTGGTCTCATTCACAACTGCCTCTAGTTACACCTGAAGCTGATCCGCAAAAAATTATCAGAAAGGGAAAGGCTTTTCAGGAAGGTACTTCTACTGCTGAACCAGATATTCCTGATGATTTTCACTATTCCCCTATTAAGACTCCAATAGATTCTTCTCATTTCCCTGATATACCCTCTGTTGGAGTTTCCCGAAGTTTAAAGTTTGGGAGTGTTCCTTTTGAGTTTTCCTCTCCTGGTCTTAGATTGGAGGAAGAAAGCCTTGTCACTCCACTCTCCCCTGAAGTTGTACCATGGTTTAGGCCTAGGATTTCTGAATATTCGCTCATCCCTAGCTTTACAACCCCTCCTCCTACTATTGTTGCTACTGCTCTACCCACACCAACCTTCGTTCCCTGAAACCCTGTAGTTTTTTCTGCAAATCCTTTGATGTTCCCTTTCCCTCCTGCAAGCTCAATTCCAGTTTCCCCTAGGAAAACACCTTCTCCTCCTAATTCTCCTCCACCTCATATCCCTATGGCAGGTGCTAATCCCCCTGTGAATAGAATGGATTCCATAGTGGCTGCAAGATATGCCCCTATGGTCCTACCTCAGCCCATCAACCCTCTCCCTGCTGGAGATTACTTGAAATATATGCCTAAATTTACTGGGGAGGAGGCCATAACTGCTGAAGAACACCTCGTTGCTTTCTACAGTTATGCAGACAACCTGAACATCGAAAATGAAGATGTATGGATGAGAGTCTTTGTCAAGAGAATGGTTTAGAGGACTGACCCCTGGATCTATTGTCGGAATTGAGGCTCTAGACAATTCCTTCTTGAGACAGTGGGGGGATAAAAAAGATTTCATGTATTATTTGACAGAGTTTGGGTCCTTAAAAAAAGGGGAAGGAGAGTCTGTCTCTGACTTCTCCAAAAGATTCAATAAAATGTATAACAAGATCCCCGCTGAGATAAAGCCCTCAGAGGCCTCTGCCAAGATCTCTTATGCTAATGCTTTTGACCCTGATTTTTGCCTCCTGTTGAGAGAGAGAAGAGCTACTTCCCTAGCTCAGATGCAAGATGCGGCCGTGGAAGTAGAATCTAATGTGTTGGCGATTGACAGACTCACAAATAAAGCCGATACAGATAGAAGAAAATGAAGGTCTGAGGCATCAACCTTCGGTTCCTTTGCACCTCAGCCTCAAGTAGAGGAGTTGACCAAAATGGTAAAATCCTTGTCTGCAGAAATGGAGAAGATGAAATTCGAAGGGAAGAAGACATACAAAAATCCACAAATTGTTGATAATAGAGGCAACTTCAGGAGGCCGAATAATAATGTTCCTCAGGTTATGCCAAGAGAACCCAGGAATAGAGATAGAGATGATCAGAGGATCTAGACTCCTCTTCAGAACGACTTGGTTGCTAATGAGGAAGGGGAGGAAATAGATGAGCTTGATCCTAAAATCCATTGTTTTGGAGACACCTCCCCTTTTCCCCATTTGACTCAATCAACATATGAGGAGTCTCTAATGGACATCCAACTTAATGAACTAAGCAAGGGAGACAAGGCTAGCAGTAGCCAAAACATATACAACCTCAAGTCCAAAAAGAAGGTCGAAGCGTCTAATGTTCATGAGCAGCCCACCGGAGTGGAGAGGCCTGATAAAGAGGTGGCCGACAATAATAAAGGTAAGAAAATCCAATCCCCCTCTCCATTGGTCCAGACCCCTGGTCTCGAAGCTCACATCCTCTTTTAATTTTGAACATGAAATTCAGAAAATCAGAATTCTTGTGCCCATTTCAGAGCTGGTCAAGAACGAAGATTTTAAAAGGTCCCTCTCTAAGATTTTGCAGCCCGAGCCACTTTGTCATCCCACAGACTCAATTAACCTCCAAGATGAAAAGCCAGCAGTCATCCTAGGTCCTATGGTAGAAGACAAAGATGATTCGTCCCCTCCCTTCTACACGTCCCTGAACATACATGACAAGGTGTTGCACAACTATCTGATGGATTCTGGGGCCTCCCATAATCTCATGCCCAAAACTGTAATGGAAGAACTAGGGTTGGAAGTAACAAAATCCTAGCATGACTTGTACTCTTTCGACTCAAGGAGGGTGCAGTGTCTTGGGTTGATCAAAGATCTAGTCGTGACCTTGTTCCAGTTGCCCATGAAAAGTGTGGTCATGGATATCGTGGTGGCTAATGTCCCTCCCAAGTTCGACATGTTGTTGTCAAGGTCTTGGATTAAAAAACTTGGGGGAACATTGTAGATGGACCTCACGTACACTACCATTCTGGTATTTGGAGGGGAACACATGAGATTATACAGAGAAGCTCAGATGGCCTATATTGTCAGCGATGAAGTGGACCCCACCAATCACCCCATATTTTCCCTTGACACTGATTTGGGATCAAGCTTGTTACAATTCACCAACACCTCTGAGGCTCCTCTGCAAATCAAGAAGCAACTTGTTTCTTTTCACGAAGTACCTCCCCAAACTACTACTGTGTGGAAGATGTTCTTTGATGGAGCTTCTTCTAGAGAAGGTGTTGGCACTGGGGTAGTTTTTGTTTCCCCTACTCAGGAAACCATATCTCTGTCATACAAATTAGAGTTCAAAACAACTAATAACGTGGCAGAGTATGAAGCTCTTGTTTTGGGCTTGAGGGCTGTAAAGGACATGGGAATCAAAGAAATCGTTGTCTTTGGAGATGCCGAGTTGGTCGTAAGCCAAGTCGGAAATCTTTATCAAGCCAAGCATCCTAGGTTGATATCTTATAGGAATGAAGTGTGGGATTTAATAGACAGCTTTTTTCTGGCTTTCAATATTTCATTCATTCCTAAAGAGGAAAATACTTTGGCTGATTCTTTGGTTGTTTCGGCAGGTAACTTCAAAGTTACCCTGCCACCAAAGCTCAAATACAATATAGAAGTAAAATACAAACCCTCTATACCAGACAATGTCAAGCATCGGAAGGTATTCGAGGATGATCTTGAGATAAGAATATTCCTGGAGACAGTTGATGAATTTTCCGCATTACAAATAGACCAGGAACATGAACCTAAAAGTGGCTCCCATACTGATGTGCTTTTAAAGAAAATTGCTAATAATCACATTGTACAATTACCTAGTAATCACATCCCAAAGGGGTTAGTCCCATTAGAGAGGATCTTTGACAATAATGATGTGGCAGTGAAAGCTACGAAGCTGGTTGATGATGCCGACATATCTGAATGCAACATTGGCACGAAGAAGGAGCCAAAATTTTTCAAATTGTCAAGTAGTTTGACAAAGGAGTAGAGGACCGAGTACGCTGAGCTTTTGAAGCAGTTTGTTGATGTGTTCGCCTGGACATATGAAGATCTCAGAACATATGACACAGACGTCATTGAGCATAAGATCCCCCTGAAATAAGAAGCCAAACCTTTTCGGTAGAAATTAAGACAGATTAATCCCATGTTGCTTCCTGTCATGGAAAGGGAGGTAAAGAAGCTGCTAGATGCCCAAATCATTGTGCCTTTGAGGTATTCTGAGTGGGTGGCTAACTTGGTTCCGGTGAGAAAGAAGAGCGGGGAAATCAGACTCTGTGTCGACTTCAGGAATCTAAATAGAAGCTCAAAGAAGGACAATTACCCCTTGCCGAAAATGGAACACATATTGCAAAGGGTAACTGGCGCATCAAGGATATCCATGATTGATGGATTTTCGGGCTACAATTAGATATCAGTCCTGCCTGAGGACTGAGAAAAAACAACCTTCACCACTCCTTGGGGCACATTCATGTATGCCAAAATGTCCTTTGGATTGATGAACGCAGGCGCCACCTTTCAACGAGCTATGGATATCGCTTTCATTGGAGAAAAGGACAAGTTTGTGGTCATCTATCTGGATGACATTACAATTTTCTCCAGATCCGATAAAGAGCATTGTGAGCATTTGAGAAGAGTTTTCCTGAAATGAAGAAAGTTTGGCCTTTCCCTGAATCCTAAGAAATCTATGTTTGCCATGAAGGAGGGGAAGTTGTTGGGCCATATAGTGTTAGCTGAAGGGGTCAGAATCAATCCCAACTGTGTGGAAGAAATTCAAGCCTTATCACTTCCCAGATCTAAGAAAGAAGTCCAATCCTTTCTGGGTAAAATTAATTTCTTGAGGAGGTTTGTTTGTAGTTTCACTAAATTGGTGAAGCATATCACAACAATGCTTAGAAAGGGGAGCGAAGTAAAATGGAATGCTCATTCCAGAGAATCCTTCAATTGGATCAAGAAGGCACTGACTGAGACACCTGTGCTCATCAGTCTAGATTATTCTAAGGATTTTCTGATCTTTTCGTTTGCTTCTTCGGACACAGTGGCAGTTGTTTTACTACAAAAGAATGTCGAAGGACTGGAGCAACCTATCTCCTTTTTCAGTCAGGCATTGAGGGATGTCAAAATCAAATATGACATCATGGAGAAGTAGGCCTACACTTTGGTTAAAGCTCTCAAGGATTTTAGAGTCTATGTCCTCCATTAAAAAATCATTGCGTATGTTCCTTCAACTTCAGTGAAGGAAATTCTCCTTCAGTCGGACATAGATGGAAGGAGGAGCCGACGGATCGCCAAAATCCTTGAATTTGACATAGAGATAAATCCCACCAAATTAATAAAAGGTCAAGGTTTATCCAGACTGATGGTCGAACCTAATCGCGAAGCCTTGGGGGTAAGCTTCATCGGTGAAGACTCAGAAAATCCATAAGCTGGACCTTATGATACAGATGCTCAGAAGAACCCCCCGTTAGCAAAATTCTCTTGGTACAAGGATGCCATATATTATCTGCAAGAGTTACGACCCCTTGATGGCAAGCAAAGGAAAAAGGTAAGATCTCTTAAACTCAAAGAAATTAAATATTGCCTTATTGAGAAGGTTCTGTATTGGAAAGACCCCCTGGGGGTACTGTTGAGATGTTTAGACCCACACGAAGCACAAAGGATTATGTCGGAATTTCACGACAGCTTGTGTGGGGGGCATCACTTCTGGAAAACAATGGCTCATAATATTCTTAGGGCTAGTTATTTCTGGCTCACTCTGTTCACTAATGTTTGCATAAAAGTCAGAGCCCATGCTAAATGTCAGAAATTCTCAAGAAAGCAGCAGCTAAAACCCCTACCATTGAAACCAATGATTGCTTCAGGACCCTTCCATTAGTGGGGCCTATAGTTCATTGGGGAGATTCATCCCACATCCAGCGATCTTGAAGGCCACATATTATTTTACCAAGTGGATAGAAGCTATCCCCACCAGGAGCACGTCCCACAAGGTAATCATCAGTTTCCTGGAGGATATCATAGCAAGATTCGGTTGTCCAAGCTGAATTGTCACCGACAATGCTGCATCTTTCATAGCTGAGCCCCTGGTTCGATTATGTGAGCAGTACGAAATTTCCCTGATCCACTCTACACACTACTATATGCAAGGCAATGGACTAGCAGAGTATTCTAACAAAGGCCTCATCAAAATCATCAAAAGATTGTTAGAAGACAAAAAAAAAGCGTGGGATTCGAAACTCAAATTCTCTCTGTGGGATGATAGAGTGACAACAAAGAGGTCCCTGGGCATCTCCCCTTTCCAACTCGTATATGGGACTGAAGCAATTTTCCCTTCTCAGTTAGCCCTGCCTGTGGCCAAGTTCTTCCAAGACTACCAGGAAGAACCTGACGATATGATCAAGAGGATACATTAGCTGATAGAAGTGCAGCAGACTAGAGAGTAGATGGTAGACAGAGCATATTATTGTCAACAAAAAATCAAGCAGGCCTTAGACAGAAAGGCCAGAAAGGAGAGTTTCCAACTGGGAGATCTAGTGCTCAAATGGGATGCTTTGAAATAGGACAAAGGCAAGCATGGAAAATTTGATGCCCTTTGGAGCGGTCCCTTCAAGATTTTTGAAGTTTTTTTGAATAAAACTTATAGGTTGCAGAGTCCAGATGATCACGAGGTTGCTTCGGGCCCTGTGAATGGGCACTTCCTTAAAAGGTTTATTGTTTGAAAGCTGCAACTGATGCCCCATATTTGTAAATACCATCTCTTGTTTTATGTATTTTGTTTTATTTGAATAAAATACTCCACAACCCAACACTAAGGCACTGAAACTGCAAAAGAGATCTTAGAGCCTCACAGGGAGGACTCTAGCCCCCATGGAGCCTAATGTTAGTGCTTAGACTTGTCTTGTTCTTAGGGATTGTGGTTTTGGTGTAGACCTTTGTTTTTGTTTGTCTTTTCCACCCTCTTGCAGACCCGATCAAAGTTTTCCCTTCCTAGCATATATTTTCTTTGTCTGTTTTCCTTGTCAAACGTGCCCAAAAGAAATCAGTCCCAAGCTTCTTTGTTCTCCTTGAGGCTGATGGTTTCTCCCTTTTCCCCATCACTGAACCTCCGCCTCTCCAACCCTGAGTCTAGCCAACCAAAACCTCCATTTTCTCTTTTCTGAAGCACCAAGAAAGATTGAGCAACAACACAAATCAAGTGAGAAAGCAAAGACCAGTTTTCAATGGCAAGGATCTAGCGATTGAGCAGATCAACGACCATCAAGTGATCAGCTATCACAGAGTCACACAGAGGATAGCGTCATGCAGAGTCACGATTTCACGAGTCGAGAGAGAGAGGAAGCAGAGTCTTCAAAAGTCGTGAAGTCCAAAGCACTGAAATCCTGAAGCCCGGGATAACAGGGAGCCGTCCGATCTTGTGGCGATAGGTGGCAGCAGATCAAGCTTTTCGGGAATCGACATTTCAGGGTTCTCGTCAACTTATATACCCACAACCTGAAATCCTGTAACACGAAATGCAAAAGTATCGGGGATAGGCCCATGGTCCTAGCCGGTGATCATATGGATGAGGGGCCAAGGAGGCGCCAACACAATGCAACCCCCATCGCGATTTCGACAATCGAGATTCTCGAGAGCAAGGATTTTATCCCTTCCCATCGTCGATGCCCGAAATCTGTGAAGTGCCTTTGGTTTTGGGGCAAGGTGACTACTATCCCCGATATCTAGGGATAACTAGGAGATCATGTCTCGAGGCCCACATGATCCTAGACATGGAGTACGAGAGCGGATCGACTTGAGCTTGGCCCTTGAGGGCCCATCTTTCTTCTTCTCAGCCAGACTTGTCCTGTCAGCAGTGCTAGCCTCCATCACTACCGGCCTGGGCTTGCATCAGAAAGGGCTCTTGCTCCATGAGGTAATTGGTCCGAGGTATCATGGTATGTGTCATATTTGATCATTATAACCTTCTTATGTATGCATTAGGTCCTTTTCATTTCGGATGACTGCTTGGATATTACACTAATCCACTTGACCACTGTTGGGGTAATTGATGGGGTAGCTTTGCAAGCTGGTATTCATGGGTTTTGGTTAGCCACCAAAGGGGGTTTGTAGAGCCATCGTCCGCTCCCACCATATTATCACTTTTACATCTTAAAACCCCGCTCATCCATCCCATTCCCCTAGTCTGGCCATTAGAATGACCTTCCAGGGTACATCTTGTCTTGTGGGAAGAAGGGGCTAAAGGCCCAGGGGGTAAAAGCAGCTGGTAAAA
>JASDQU010011712.1:97321-117057 GCA_032191745.1 Picea mariana | reverse complement strand
CTTTTTCTCCTTAGGGTTTTGGTTTGGTGGCCTTGCCATAGCAACACCATCAAACCCTAATCCTCTTGTCCTTGAGTTTAAGCCTTCCAAGCTATTAGTCTCACCTCAATTGACTCCATTAACCCAAGGCACTAGTCTAGAAACACTTTTTGAGCTTGTTGTCTTTAAACTCTTTTTCAAACACTCTCAAATTTGAAACCCTAACTAACCTAGCGTCTAACCCTAGCTGATTTTAACTAACCCTAATAAGATGACGTCTTGCTGATTTTGAACTTGTGTTTGGATAGAAAAGTGCGGCCTAGTCATCTTATCATAGCCATAGAGGTTTCACAAGTTTTCATTGGTTGATTTGTCAAAAACGTCCACTTCTTGGCTAGCTAACCCTAAACTGCATGTAGCAGCATTATAGGTGACGTCACATCTTTTAGATCTCTTGTTTGGCCTGCAACATTGTGACTTTTCTCACCTCATTTGATAGACTTTGAGTCATTAATTACATTTGTAAGCCTATTAAAGAAAACGTTCCACTCATTGCCTTCAGTTTGACCTATCAATTACTGCTTGATGTCACATCTATAGCAGCAATAGTATAGGTGACGTAGCAACTTTATTTATATGAGCTGATTTTGATATTTGTAGCATTGTGATATAATAAAGATCTGATTTTTCACATTGAATGCTCTTATCTCTCATGCATTTATTGAAGCAGTGATTTGTCTTTGTTTAGCCATCATTGACTTCGTCAATAATAGCATTTGATCATTTCTCATATGTACATTCGAAGATAGTCATTAATTCTTAGAAGTACTAACCCACTGCAGCAAATATTCTAGTTTATTTGTCTTGTCTCGCAAACAGGTGCCATCCAGTGGAAGATCTTCTTAACTATCTCTATTGGCAGTAATCTGTGAAAGGGATTCTTTGACTTGGTCCTTTACCCCTTATAGCCCTTTAGAAACCCAGATTACATAGGGACGTCTCCCTTGGACTAGCCATCCTAAATAGAAAGAGCTCCCCATCGAGGTGACAGTGGGTGGGGAAGCTCCTGTTACGCCGGTTTCAAGCCTTGACTCAAGATGCCTAAACCCTTCCTACAAACCATGCGATAACAGTCACAACCCACTATCATATGGGGAGTAGGGCCAGAAGAAAAGGAGGCTAGCCTCCAAGCCTTGGAAAGCTGGTGCACGGTCATCCCCTGTACATTCAGTCTTGACCACCCTCCATGGAGGAAGCAGTTAATGAAAGTTGAGCGGGTGGTTGAAACCTCAGTTCAACCCATAAATGGAAGGCGTGAGGAAGGTCATAAGAAGTCAACCCGTGGTACCCCGATGGACAGTTTCCTTACGAGCGCCATGTCGTCTGAAGCAGTGTCAAACAAGAAGCTGTGTGCACAGTCTGCAAGAAGATCATGCACACGTAAATCCTTAAATGAAGTAGCTCAACGACTCTCTTGCTGTTAGGAGAGAAAATGGCTCTGAGTATATATGATCAATTTTGATATTTTTGTAAGCATTGATGGTAGAGCTAAGCTCCCAATTGTAAAGATTTAACAAAGCCTCTGGTTCTATGGTTATAGATTGATAGTTGAGACTTCTTGTTTAATGGCAGCCAACCTCTTTCTCTCCTTTTTCCTTTGAATCTTAGAGCCCGGGCATGGATGATCCAGTCGTGTGTTGTAATGACTATATAATATATGTTTGATTATATTAGTTTTGCAGCATTTTAAGTTTCTTGAAGTTTCTCGATCTCATATTTGAGACTTTTCCCTTTTTAAAGACTACTAGCAGACCGGATGTCCAGAGCAGACTTTATTTCCTTTGTTTTTACCTCCACTTACACACCACTATGCAAAATTATTGGCTTAAATTAGATCAAGACCTCTCTTGTCTTAGTTGTTCCAACCCAGTTTTCTGAGTTAAAATGATATTGTTTTGAGTTTACTTCCATTCGATCACCTTTTATAAACAAATTGTGACATTTAAATTGATGGTTATCGAGCTTGTCCTCGTCGCAATCTGAGGTCGACTTCCAGTGCTAACAGAACTCATGGCTGAGAGAGTCATGTCTGTAGGAATAAAGGCATCGTCGACTGGCAGATTGCAAGCATCCCCATCGACTGGACGATGTTTTGGCCGCACTGTTGATAAGTGAAGAAAACACCGCAACGATTTGGCTAACGCGAATCAGATCCCACCGATATTTCCAGAGTACATACCGCCTTTGGCTGGTGCGATGAACTGCAACAGTATCACGCATGACTTTGATTACACGTTGATCACCGTGTACATCCCGAAGGGGATACACGTAGTTGGACCCCAGTTGGGACATATTCCAGCTCCGAAGAACAATTATTTTAACCTCGGAGACAGGAAGAACTACGCGATGCTCGCGTCGCATAGGTACTTGATGAAGATGACTAGGAAGAAGCTATGCATAGTCTCCCAACTGTGGATTAAGGAGCTTGCACAGTCCATGATCTTGAATGTGATGAAGATCCCTCACTTTGAACGACACCAAGAGGTTAACATTTGTGTTAAACTACTCCTTTTGTGCTATCACGAGGGCTATCTGTGGCTTGACAGATGTGTTATTGTGGATCCAACATTGATCCACCTCATCACAGGACTGAGCATGCAGGGACCAGACCCTCACCAATTCTACCCAGGGAAGACTTCAGATCGCTTCCTGGCACAACGCATAAAGGAGGATTATGGCGATGTAGAGAAGGGAAAGCGAGGCTACAAGGTAGCCTCCATCCAAGATGGCGTAGTGTGCCTAGCTTGTCATCTTATAGCTGGTAATCTCTCTAGAAAGAACCGTCCAACACAGGTCACTGGATTCGTAGTAGACCTCGCAGGGAAGTGTGTAGAAGGAATGCAAATGAACTAGGCGAGCTACCTCATCAACGAGATGGAGAAGGGTTGTCGCAAAGCACATGATCAGGGCTACGAGTTCCATTTCAGTTGGTTTCTAGTACTGATCACCTTTATCACTTGGCAGATGCCAGAAGGAGTGACATTTCCAGAAGTTGAGCCATCAGATCCATTGGCCATGAGGTTCGCCACCTTGTGGTATACAAATGACATGTTGAAGCACTGGCAGTCGAACGTTGTCTTCCATGCTTATTACTGGCAGCTGAAGTGTGCTATTGAGGCATTTCCACGAACGACCCTGAATACATTGCATCGGTATAGACCTCTAGCGAAGTTCCACAAAGATCGACACTTTATTTATATCACTACGCGTATGGATGAAAGTAAGGAGGAACTGTAGTCCTATTATACGCTGACCGATGAAGACATGGAGAAGATCACTAAATAATGGCCAACGGAGTTTCTTGTACTGGTGGAAGATGGAGAACTTTTTGACCCCGACATCATCGGAAGTCCCTTGGTCACTCAGGTCGAACATGATGGACAAACTAGCGCGAAGAAAAAGAAGAAAAAGGAGGAAGTGCAGAACATAGAAACTGATGAGGAGGACAACACCTCATAGGAAAGTAGGCTTGAATCACCCACAGGAGGAGGAGGAGACGAAGTGAACTAAGAAGAAGGAGGGGAATAAGGAGAAAATAAAGACAAAGGCGAAGCTACACCAACGAAGGATCCCCCTACAGAGGTCGAAACATCGAAGAAAAGGAAGGTTTCCTCGTAGAAACCCAGCAAGAAAGAAGACCCGAGCCAATAAGCCTTAGTCGAAGAATGTGCTCACATTGGACGATGTTGATCTCATCATCGCAGCCATGGAGGATGCTTCAAAGGATATCTTGTAGAGACATGAAGCGAAGCAAGAAACACTGTATGAAATAATAGAGAAGGAGCTCAAGGACATACAACAAGCCATATATTCGAGCCGCACAGTACCTACTGCGCCTTCGTCGTCGGAGATTGCATAATTGGGGGATGAGCCCACCTAATTACAAAGTTTAGCAGATGCAACAAAGGCTCGACTTCATTGATTCCAAGAAGAAAAGGAGTAGGCCATAGAGGCCTTGAAGCAAGAAAGGAGGAGGTCCTAGAGAAACTTTGAGTTGCGCAGAAGGAGAAAGATGAAATTAGGGCGATGTTCGAGGACAAAAAAGAGAAGATCCAAAAAGAAAAAGGCCAGTTGCTCGCAAAGAAGACTGTGTTCAAAGAGGCAGTGACTAAAGCACTTCGTTTTGTGTCAGGCTTGGCATAGGAGGAAGAAGAGTTAGCTGAGATACAAGTATGGAATCTTGCTCAGGCCATTCAACAACTTCAAGAAAGAGTAACCGAGTTATAACTTCAAGCAGTGTTGAGCAATCCGCAAGAAGTGTTTGATTAGAGGGAAGAAGCTGCCAGGAATGCAGTAGAAAGAATCAGGGCACTGGCCCTAGAGTGTAAGCAATTGAGTAACGGTAGTGCGTAGACCTATGAGTGCCTTGCAGAAGATCCAGAGCTAAGGAAACTGGAAGCACAACTTTAGGAGGTGTATAAGTAGACCTCCACAGTCTAGGCACAGATGAAGTTTCTCACTGCAGTTGAGAGGATGAAAATATCACAGGAACAATGCACAGTCCAGCAGCAAGTCACTGCCATCCAGAGTAGAGTCATGGAGGTTATACAGAGACTCCAGTCGGTACAGGACAAAGCCTGCATGCTTTTTGAAGAGATTGAAGGACAAGGCTCAAAGCTGGAACAAGTGGTTACGACAGTGGAACAACGCCTGGAAGGGCCTATTACAGAACAAGTAATTCAGGAGTTCGTCGAGCAGGAGGCTCTGGAGAAGAAGCAAGTCAAAGCAGTATTGCCCAGATCTGAGTGACTTGGGACGAGTCACTCAGGTGAGTGTTGGGGGAATGTTTTCCCTTGACCAAGTTTTGAGGAAACATTGGTCGTGTTTGAACACTTTTGGGACTTCGACAGGTTGGTCGAAGATGGAGTGCCCAGGCAGAGTGGAGATGGCGGGATCCCGCTATTTTTCAGGCTTGTGGACCCAACAAAGGGTTTTTAGGGTTTATGTAATGGGTTAAGGGATGTCAACCCATGGGTTTACCCATGATTAGGCCTCTTTGTAAATTTATAAATAAGTAGTTAAGCGATGTAAGAAGGACGGGTCTGTTTTGGCTATGAGCACAACGATGTAAACTGGATAGTTGGATATGTGCACCATATGATGTAAGAAGTAGATCTGGTTGGCTTTGTGCAAGAATGTATTAAGGGATTGCAGAGCTAATTGAAAGTGTTTTGTAAGTTTCTTTGTGCACAGATGTTGTATGTAAGGCTTTGTGCTATTAAGGAGTTGGCTCTATGCCTTGACCTAATTTTGGGGAAGGTGGATCTAGTGTGCTATGCGCAGATCACCTGTCCACTGCGGAGTTGGCTTTATGGCTTTGTGCACAGGAACATATGAATGTAAGAAGATCGAGGACTAATAAAGAAGAATAAGAAGTTGGTGGACATAGCTCCACACTGGGGTGAACCACGTATATCCTGTGTCTTGATGTGCTTTGTGCGATGTTGTTTATGTGGTTATTTGCTTAGTGTTGTTGTTATTATGTATAATGAATGCATCTGATATTGTAGCTTAGTGCTTAATGGTGTAAATGAATTCTAGATATGAATCAATGCTATGTGCTAAGAGGTTTTAAGGGATTAATCTTGATTGTTACTGCGTTGATCTGTAATAAGGGTTTATCTTCGATGTAAATGAGAATCATAAACTAATGCATATTGTTGAATAAGTTCTCTGTTAAGTGTTGTAATCACAGATATGTGTCCCAACTTGGTTGTATACACCTGAGTCCTGCAACCCCCCCTTCCTCTACCTCGGGTGAGACTTCATCTGCTTCGAAGGTGTTGTTGAAAGGGCCAATATTTAGGGTTTTGTTGGTGCGTTGTTGAAGCATTGAAACCTGGTTTTGCCCCTGTGCCAACACATCATCATCATCTACATCAAAATGGATTAGTATAACACTAATACATCATCATCATCAATAACAGCGCAAGGTTGATCCAACATCATCAACAACAACATCACAACATGTAGGCTGGAGCATCATCAACATCAGCACTAGGCTGGAAATCTTCAGCACAAAGTTGGCATCTCAACAACATCAGCATGAAGTTGTAAATATTCAAAAAGAAGCTAACATATCAACAATATCAACACAAAGCTGGAAATCTTCAGCACGAGGCTGGCATCTCAACAACATCAACACAAAGTTGGAAATATTCAGCACTAGGATGGCATCACAACAACATCAACACGAAGCTGGATATATTCAACATGAGGATAGAATCAACACTACTCCCCCCTTCGAGGGAGGTCCTTTCAGACTACACCAAGCTTGTCTTGAAAATGATTAAACTTTACATGAGACAGAGACTTGGTCAACACATTAGAAACCTGTTCATTTGTGCCAACATAATGGAGCTTTATGGCTCCTCCCTGCACCTTATCATGAATGAAGTGATACCAGATCTCTATGTGCTTTGACTCATCATGGAAAACATCATCTTTATAAAACTATGGTTATCACATAGGATCACGGTGGATTCCATCTTTAGATCAAATAGATATGTCAACAACATCTGAAAGCATATGGATTAACCACTGGCGAAACTTGCTGCAATATATTCCGCTTCTGTCATGCTGAGAGAAATACTTGATTGCTTCCTACTCTACCATGAGATCATGGCTGACCCCAGACTGAAACAACATCCTAAGGTTCTCTTTCTGTCAGAGACACTTCCAACCCAATCTGAATTGGTATAACCACTCAGTCTGAAGTCATAATCTCTAGTATAACAGAAACCAAAACCCAACGTACCCTTAAGGTATCTCATCACATGTTTTGCATAGGTGAACACGTCTAGGTTCTACTAGATAATAACACAAGGAAAAACATATGTTTGGTTTGGTATCTGTCAGATACATTACCGAACCAATAATCTAACTGTACAACACAACATCAACCAATTATGACGAAGTATCAACCGAGAGCTTCAACTTTGTTTCCATGGGTGTGTTCATGGATTTACACTCCAACTTATCAAACCTCTTCAGTATTTCAACTGCATACTTCCCTTGTTTAAGGAACATCTTCTATGGGCTCTGCCAAACTTCGAGACCTAAGTAATAATGCATTAGGTCTTTCACCAAACTTTGTAGCAAGATTCTTCTGCAATCTGTGATGATATTTTCTTCATCTTGTCAGGAATACACCATCTACATATAGGAGCAACATCATTGGCTCATCATTCATAACCTTGAGGTAAAGGTTAGAATCAACTTTACTCTTGGTAAAGTCCAAGCTCATCAGGAAACTGTCAATTTTGCCATATCAAGCTCTAGGAGCTTGCTTCAACCTGTACAAAGCCTTCTTCAACCTGCATACTTGAGTCTTTCTATCTTCAAATTCAAACCAAAATTTTCTCATTACATTCTACCAATATGGTACACTTTCTTAGCTACAACTCAATCTGCACAATTATGTGCTAGCTCTATGTGCTCTCTGCAAAGCACTATCTGTCTCAATTCCTGAGAGTATTCCATCTCCTCTTTCTAGAATTATTTCTTCTGGAACTGAGACTCTACACCTGTAGCTACTCTAAAGCTAAGAATGGTTTCTCCATTCTCACCGTGACTATTAAAATCAAAGATTAACTCCTCTACTCCATCATGGCAACAACTTCATCTGAAACTAAGAGTGGCTCAATAACTGATATTGAATGTAGCTCTTCTTATTTCATGGAGGTAACTCTATATTTTATTGTAGTCATGTATCCATGACCCAACTAATGTATGGCACCAACCACCACTCAATTTTAAATATGGGGATCACTCCCCCTACATCTCATACTATATATGAATCATGGTTGTTCTGGTTGTCTTCATGAATACTGGAACTATTTTTTCAATTGATGGAGTAAGTGTCTTGTCATAGTATTCTCCCTCTTGCTGGGAGAATCCTTTAGACACTCATTAGGATTTGTACATCTACAACATGCTTGATCTGTTAGATCAATCTTGGAAGTTAATACTGACTTCTCTTCTAGTCTCATGGAAAAATCCATATTCTAGTCTTTCTGACTGGCTTCCTTCTTTGTCACTGAAACAAGGGAATCTTCCCAGGAGATTTCATATCTCCTAGAAGTTTCTGAAGCTACGATCTAGTCTTCTCATGGCATCTGTCTCTGAGTCCCGAAAGTTCTTTCTTCATCTGATCCTTTCTGAGATCAAGCTTACTCTCGATTTCTTTTGAGTCTACAAGGGCTTCATCATCTCTTATGAGGTATACTTGGTGTTGAATACCAACTCTAAATATGAAAAATCGATTCAGACTTCAAGTGAATTCTGCTTCCTGTCAAGGTGGCTTCATTATCCTTTGAACAAGTCCACTGTGAGTTCTTGTTCTAATGTTCGGTCATCTTTGGAGCCTTCTTCTCCTTACAATCAATATCCATATGAGATACTCTGGATCTCAAAAATAGATTCTTCTTCTTCATCTTCTTTGGTACATGAATGTATATGGTCATGTACATAATCTTTTTCATGTCTCATCTAATCTGTTGCCTTTTGCAACCTTCACTATATCTTCCTTAGGGTTATCACCTATGACCTAAAACAAGGTCAACAAAACAAAAATCAAGAATAATACTCTTTTGATAATATTAAATAAAACCATAGCACAAATAATCGTTACAGTAGCTCCTTTAGATCTTTCACTTGTGACCTATTTGAAACAAAGATCAAAAGTAAGAAATACAATACAAAATGAGATCAACACTCTTCTAATGTTGTGATCAAACATTCATCCAAGCTAACCTGGAACCAACACAAGAATTTTCTCCTAGAGGAGATTTTAGTTGTATTTGGTAAATGATTACATTAAGCATTTATCTCAATATGCTCTCATGCTACCAAGTATAATACTTTTCAAAGAATGCTACCTGAACTATAGTGTTTACTTATAAAGGGGTAGTTATCAACTTGTCGTGTGCAACTTTGAATCTTATCAACTTAATTAATCAAACCTGGAACCTGGAGTCTTGTCCTCAAGAATGAGTGTGTTGCTTTTCTTCCAAGTCTCCTTCACTCAATATGACAAGTGCTTTCTTCAACCTGTCTTATGTACTAAGACAATATGCTATATTGACAGAGGGTTGGGTTAGAGAATAAACTCTATGATATCAACCCAAATCAATCTAATACCTTGACTTTAATTTTGACCAAAGGTTAGTATGATGGTCATAGATTCAACATGCAACCTAGATCAAAATAATGTCATAAAAAATAGATGCATATCAGAATAATCAAACATGGGTTGCATCATTCCTCTGAATGTGTTGGATCTGAGATCATTCTGGATCTATGGCAAGAGATCACTTCTCCTGCAAATACCTTTTAAGCATTAACAATTTAAACATATGTGAGTACATACCTCTGATAGTAGTAGCACCATTTGGTAGCAGCGGTAATAATTACCAACCCTTTAAAAACTTCAAGGGTGACTGCAACTGGTATTGTAGTTGATACTTCAACTGATACTGCAATTGTAATTGATACTGAAACTGATTTTGAAACTGCAACTGCAACTTAGGGTTTTATGAGGAAACCCTAATTTTTCAAACTTCAAATTTTGAAATTCGGATCCAGGGACTAGATGCACTAGGATGAGGTGAGTTTGTTGGAGCTATTAGATTTCAAAAGTTTCAAGTTCTTCCCCTTGAAACTTGACCTGTGGAAATCTGGACTGGTACTGGTTTTGGTTTCCTGTTTTTTTTGTTTTTTGTTTTTCTGGTACTTCTGGTTTTCTAGTTCCAGTAAAAAACTAGAGTTTGAATTTTCGGAGGCTTTATCCATTGAAAAGGTTCACTCAAGCTGCCAAAAGATTCACTAGGGTAGGGCACACTTTTCTAGATGGTTTTTAGGAAAACATTCCTCTCCAACAAAAATCCCTAATTTTCTTGTACAACAACAATGACGTTTTTACTTATCCAGTGAAAGGTGCTCTCATCATCTTAGCTTTGAAACCATGTTAAGTTTTGAGCTATTATTAGGTTTCTTTCCAATTTACTAGATAACAATAACATAGGTAGGATCACTGAGAGAAACAGAATCACAAGATACACAACATTTATCCTAGAAACCCTCATGGGGTAGAAAACCCAACAAAACTTCCTTAATATAGATAGCCAATACAATGCCAAGACAATAAACCAAAACATTAGAGAATATCCAACACTGAGAAATGTGCCTCTTTCTTCCTTCTCCTCCCAACTACAGCTACCAAACTTGCGCACTTGATGAGTGAATGAGTGAGTGAGATAATGAGGAGTTGGCTTCCTTTATTTATACAAGCTGGAAAGGTGTCTCTTCACTGGGCAGGGTCGACTTGTCTTCTTAGTGGTTAATTTGCATAATACAATTAGGGTTTGACCAATCCGCAAAAGGGGATTTGGTCAATTACAATGCTCAACATAATCAATCTAGAAAACGAGATTGATTAGATGAATAATAACTCAATAATAAATAGAACACTCTTTGCAGTTATAATATTTCAACACTTCTTACTAGAATTAAGCGCCCAAACCATGAAGAGAAGACATCCTAAATCCTTACTGGGACACCATGAAGTATCAACTGTCTTATTGTAACAAAGTATTTACCCTTGCATTTCCAAAAAGTTCTTACAATGCCTTCCTTACTGTAATAGAACGGGCCAAGTCAACCCTCCATCTCCTTATCCACTCTTATATTAATGGAAATAAGTCAACCCTCCATCTCCTTATCCACTCTTATATTAATAAAAATAAGTCAACCCTCCATCTATTTGTTAACCCATAGCCAATGAGAAGACAACCCTTCATCTCTTTATCAACCCATAGCCAATGAGAAGACAACATTCCATCTTATCAACCTTTAGCTAGTGGAGGCAAGTTGGATTTTCACCAACTTCAAATTGTTACTATTGTCACAATATGAAGGGGCACTCCATTCCATTAAACCCATATATCCCCTAGGGTCCTCCTCAACCAAATTGCCTCGCATGCAAAGCATACACCAACCTTATATTATTTCTATGTGGATGAAAATTCAATTGTCCACTACTTTTTTGTTGTTCCATGAGATTGCACCTAGACTCAACTTAAATACTTATTTTGAAGTAAACTCTATGCCATATAATGAGCATGCCTAGTGTGAATTTGTGAAACTTGTCAAAATGAAATTGTCATTTCAAACAAACTCTACACCAAAATCAATTGTTCCCTACACATACCCCAATATCCTATTTGCAACCTTCTAGTGCATAACTCTTGGTAAGTCATGTACCTAGAACTAGAACATACTACAAAGCTAATCTCTAGTCTTGTATAAATTATATAAATTTTACTAGTTCCTTGTACAATGTGGCATCCACCTTCCTTGGATCCTCCATTGTTGATAGCTTCAATCCAATGTCTAACATGTTGTCAGTTGTTTGCAACCATTGTTCTTAAATCTATCAATCATTTCTTTTGCATTTTTTGTTTGAGAAATAAAGATGTCTCCCTTTTCCATACCTTAAATGAGACAATGATGAATATGCCCCATTAACTTTGTTATCTTGAAATTTGTCTCCAAGTCCGATGTCACTTCAACAATTGCACATGTGCCACTCCCCATGATTATAAGTTCATTTACATAACAAGAAGAGTAATGATGCTCTTACCACTTTGTTTTATGGAAAAATTTGATCCAACTCTGATCTGGATTGTAGACAGAACGAAATGAAATACATAGAGAAATATAGTAGAGAGCCCATAAATACAGTGAAAACTCAACTTCAATTAATGGATAAAATAACATAATATTGTAGAACAAAAATTGGCTAGAATGGTGGTATCTTATCTCTAAAGAGAGAGAGAGATGACGTTTATGTTCATTCACAAAAAGATAATATAAGAGGTCAAAAGGATGGCCTTTTAACATAAATCATGAACCCTAAAGGTCCAAAACCCCAAACCTAGGAGGTGAAGCGTTGAAAGGTGTTTTGAAACGCCAAAAAGTATTTTTTGGTGTTAGTTTCTACATCAACTTTCTGGGAATGTAAATTTCGCTTACAATTTCTGTTTGGCACACATAGTAGATCATTGGAAAGCTCCAACTAAGGAAAACAATAAAACAACCTAGTCTTGCTTCGCGGATGTTAAATCCAAGCCTGCATCACTTCTCTAAAGAGATCATTAAAGGCCTCAAAATGGACTACCCAGATGGAGAACCATGTTGAGTCAGTGGAAGAGGTGGGTGGCCACTGATATCCACTTGGATGATTCCTCCCCCCTAAGGAAGAAATGGGCCCCATTGCGTCAAGTTCCTGCAATAGGTGGGGAAACTTCTATTGAATTTGAACATGGGTGAGTAAGTTGCCTTGCTGAAAGAGTTGTCATGCTTTGACAACCTGATAGAATTGTATATTCTGCTGGAAGGTGCCCTTCGTCTTTGTGTCCATGATCCGATCCACTATAGTTTGCTCAAGGTAGTCATGATTGAGTTCTGTAGGAGCCAATTGCTTGATATCTTGTTTGACAACTATAATAATATCCAATTTAAATAGGATAAGGTAGAAAGATCCATAAGGATAAATGTAACTAATAAATATGAATATGATATGATTACAAATGAGGGTGAGGGCCATATATGTACCCACGCAGGGGTGCCCTTTCTGAAAGAGACGTTACATTTGATTAAGAGTTGTCTCTTCATTACATATTAATTATAAATTATTATTATTATCTCTTTATATTTGTATTGTTATATATTTATGTCTATTACAAGGGTAGAACCAATATGAGCGTTAGTCTCCAATTTACCTCTTTAATTATGCTTTCCTTGTTGATATTCTTTCTTCAACTTTGTCTTTTTAACCTGTGTATTTGAATTGACTTGTGTGACCACATAATCATTAACATAGTTACCAACTTAATGAGAATTGTGACCTCAAAACAAGAACTCTGGCCCTTAAAACCCATATTTTTGCATAAAAACATGAAAATTGACCCCCAAATCAAAAAGTGGTGCTACCGGTAGCACCATTTTTTGTAACCGGTTCAAAATTACAACTTTTTTAAAACATGGGCTTAAATGATCAAATGGATGCTCAAACAAACTTTAAAATCAACCCCCAAATAAAAAAGTGGTGTTACTGGTAGCACCATTTTTTGTAACCGGGTTAAAATTACAACTTTTTTCAAGCATGGGCTTAAAGGAAAAAATGGTTGCTCAAAAAAACTCTAAAATCAGCCCCCAAATCAAAAAGTGGTGCTACCGATAGCACCAATTTTTCTAACTGGTCAAAATTACAACTTTTTTCAAGCATGGCCTTAAAACATAAAATAGTTGCTTAGAAAAACCTTAAATCAACACCTAAATAAAAACGTGACGCTACCTAAAGCAAAATGTGTTTTCTAAACATTAAAATTGCAGCTAATTACAACCTAATTCAAATTGTGGCCTTGACAACAAATCCCTACACAAATAAAAAAACCCAAAATTGGATCCTAAATGGTCACTTGAAAATTTATTTACTAACTTTTTTATTTCTTAAATTTACATTAAAAAAAAGAGAAAATCTTCACAAATATATATATTTTTAATGAAGACAAAACACATTTAAAAAAATATATTCAAAATCCAAATTTAAAAAAACAACAACAAAACTTAACAACATGGTGAAAAACAAAGAAAAACTAAAAAGAAATGAAAAAAATTTAAATTTTCGCCACAAAACAATAATTAAAAAAAATGTTTTTGAACAAAAAATCAGTTCAAACTTAAAAAAAAATGAAAAAAAAAATGAAAAAAAAAATTGAGAAAAAAAAAACTAAAAAAAAACAAAATTCAATAAAACATTAAAAAAACATCTAAAATAAAAAATTATTTGACAAAAATAAATTAAAAGACCTTAAAAATATTTTTTTTCATAAATATCTAAAAATAAGTCAAATGTATATATATATATATATATATATATATATTCCTATATATATAAAAAAATATAAAACATATATTCTTATATACTACATGATGATGATGATGATGTCCACTAAGACCTAATTGGTCTATCAGACCTTAAGAGGGTAAGTGATTACTTGTGAATCTTTAGAATTTTGTTTCTGTGCTTGAAAAACATTAAGAGAAGCTTTCCAAGATCACCATACTTTTGTTGAGTTAAGAGGTTAGGAAGGTTGGTAGTGTGATCAATATTTTGAAAATGAGATCTAATATGGGTATAGGCTGGACAATCTAAAAGAAAGTGTTTTTCATCTTTAACCTTCTTAGTGTCACAAATGTGACACACTCTTTCATCCCATGGTGTTTTAGGAATTGACCAACGCCCAGTTTCACTATGGAGCTCATGAGAATTTGTTCTTATCTTCGCAATGTTTATTTTTTTCTTTACACTTGGCAAAACAGATAGATAATTTTGATCTTCTAGATTAGGGTTGATTAAATCTTTATAATACCTTAATTTTTTTTTTCCTCTAACTCTTTATCACACCACATTTTTTCCTTAAATTTTGATTTGACATTTTTTTTAATAGTATCTTTATTGTGCAAAATGCTTTCTTCCATGATTCCCCAATAGTTTAGCCAAGACCGAATGTCTTTATGCCATCCTCGCTTGATTCGATGGTGGTTATGACTTGATTTTGAAGTAATTTTAGGTAGCCTCTTTTCTTCCCTGTTGTTTAACTTGTTCTTATACATTAGGTATCTAGTCATAGCCATGCTCTCAATGGGGGAGAGGCTTGTTTCTACGAGGAGGATGGGATAGGGCGTATTTCCTTCAATTTTGATATTATAGGTTATAAAATTCTTTTGTATTTGATCTATCTTTATCCAGGATTCACGAAAGATACTACAGCCCCGGATTTCACATCCATAAAGAATAACAAGTGTAGCAAGAGTCTCAAAGATGTAATCAACCCTAATCTAGGAGTTATATCATATGTTTTATTATATATGTTATTTTATATATTTTATTTTATGTTTTATATATATAAAACATATATTATATATGTTTTATATATAAAATAGATTATTCTGGATAAAAAACAGAGATTATTCTGGATAAAAAAAGTAAAAACCAAAGAGAAGTATTATCAAAACCGTAGAGAAATAGTATTCTCGTTCAAAACTGCAGAAAAATAATATATATATATATATATATATATATATATATATATATATATTTGAATTATTTTTCTGCAGTTTTGAACGAGAATACTATTTCTCTACGGTTTTGATAATACTTCTCTTTGGTTTTTACTTTTTTTATCCAGAATAATCTATGTAGTTTCTTTGGACTTCTCTACAATTTTCAGAAATTATTTTTGTCTTCTTCTATGGGTTGAGCAATTGGACATCTGAAATGAGGTGAGTCACTTTTTACTTTGATTCAAATTTAATTTTATGTAAAGAGATTTCAATATATTTAATTTATTTTTTATTTTAATTTTCATAACTAAAAGTTGATTTGAGAGATAAAGTCAATCCATAATAATAATTGTTACATCTTTTTTCTCTTCTTTTCAATATGAACACTCCACCACCTATTCCAAAAACTCATCCTAACAAGGGGAGACCCCCCAAAATCACCCTAGAGATCCTTTACGATTATATGGAATCAACAGAAAAAAGAAGAGAAGAGAGAGATGCCAAAATCCAAATAGAGTTAGAAACATAAGAAAAAAGGAGTGAAGAAAGAGACGTAAAACTCCAAATAGAGCTAGAGGCAATGATTGATAAAAAAATTAAAGATATCATTCAAACTCAAATAGAGAATAGATTCTTAGGGTTCAAGAGTGAATTGCATACAATGAAGGATAGAATTTCAGAAATGGAAAAACATAAACAATCAACCCAAGAAGGAGGGGCTGAAGAAAATCACAACTTGAGAGATAGGATTAAAGAGCTAGAAGAAAAAATAACCAACAATTTGACCCTAAACAATATGGAAAACAATTTGGATATCAAACCCATCGAAGAGGAAATGAATAAGTTAATCGAACTGGACCATGAGCATAACAAAAGAGCCTTGAACCTCATAATTTTTGGTATAAAAGAACAAAAAGAGGAGGATACACTAGCAATAGTAAAAGAAGAATTAAAAAATAAATCACAAATTGATACAACTTACCTCATAAAAGAAAAGAGGCTAGGAAAAATAATTGATCACAAAGACAAGTTGATCCGTGTCAAAGTAAGTTGCAATGACCATAAATATAGCATACTTAGTAAATCTTTGAGCTTAAAAGGGTCAGGAATATTTATAAATGAAGACCTCATTCCCAAAGACCAAGTTGAATTAATGAAGGAAGTTCAGAAGGTAAAAGAAGCCAGGAAAGAAGGAAAATAAGCAATAATTAGAAATCGAAAAGCTATTGTTAGGGATAGAGACTAGAAGGATAATAATAAATAGGAATTTGGGACACTCGAGATCCTTTTTTGGAATTTTCGTGGCTTTCCATGGCGCAAAGGTCCTATGATAAGTTGGATCCTGAGTGATATTGATATTATCTGTCTAGCTGAAACTTGGGAGCATGAGGAGCCTAAGGTCCCTAACATGGAAATATTTGTCTTGTGGTCAACATGGAACAAAAAAATCCCACCGTAGAGGGATAGGAGGCATATCTTGTTATATTATAAAGAACATTTCTCCTCACATTCAACTTCATAAGATTGACCCTCTTAATCAATACATTTGGATAGAAATTTCAAATACCAATGCTAAGAATATGTCTATAGAAATTTGTTATTTTGCACCTATTAATTATACTTTTTATAAGAAAAATAATCTAGATAAAAATTGACCCTATAATAATTTAGAACAAGATATTTATAATTTGAAAAATGAAGGTAATATCCTCCTGCTAGGACTGCAACTAAACAAGCTACTCTTTTAAGTAATGACTCTAACCATAATCCTTTATGGCTAGATGATGACCTTGTTTTATCTAATAGCTACAAAAGAAGCTCTGAAGACCTAATTGAGAATTTGTTTGGTACTGAGTTGGTCAAGCTCTACATCTCTCAAGACCTAATAATTTGCAATGGAGTAATGAAGTGGCCAAACTCCAACCAGATGACCTGTATTCATGGGCTAGGTAGTAGTGTTGTAGATTATGTGATATATGATATCCCCATTTCCAACCAAATAACAACTTTTGACCTTTTAAATGACCATGAGCCTGACTTTGATCATAAACCTTTAACCCTAACTCTAAAATTTTCCATGCATAGGAGCACCATTGAAGATAATTATGATAATCAAAGGAATTTGCGCTTTGACAAAAGTAAAGTTGACATTTTCTTAAAGGATTTAAATAGTAAATTAAACCTCCTAACTTATAAGGACAACATTGAAGAATTTTATCATAATTTTACAACTACCCTTTCCACTTCTATTAACAAGTTCTCTTTCGAGGTGTCCTATAAAAAGAATAATAGAACGACTAACCCTTGGTATGACAAAGAATGTAAAATTGCTATGAAAGCCATTAGGGATGCTTCAAATGAGTCCTTAAAACTCGATAATATCAATACATACAAAGCCCTAATTAAAAGGAAAAAAGATACTATATCAATAAAAGGCAAGAGAAACTTTCACAACTATACAAGTTGGATCCTAAGAAGTTATGGAGCCAAATTCTAAAACGTAATACTAAAGAAAATAATAGGATTCCCTTAAGGGACTGGAATTCCTACATTAAAAGTATTTATGAGTTCCCTAATTCCATGGACACCATTCCTATTGTCCCTAAAATGGAAGAAGTTTTTTCTTTAGATGACATAGAGTTCGGGGTCAAGCGGCTCGCAATGGGAAAGCTAAGGACATTGAAGGCTACCAAGCTAAAAATTTTAAAATCGGAGGGCCAATCCTTATCCCTCACATACACAAGCTCTTCAATTTAGCATTCAAGTAGGGCTTCCCTAAACCCTAGACGCAAAGCCTCATTGTTCCTATTTTTAAAAATGGGGATAGAAACATTCCCTCTAATTATAGGACCATTATGATTAACCTGATTTTAGCCAAGCTTTATGGAATTATTTTGGAAAATAAGATTAGCCTTTGGCTAGAAAGTCATGGTAAAAGAGATAAAGGTCAGGTCGGGTTTAGGAGATATCATTCAACTGTGGACCATCTTGTTACCTTTAGGATAATTGCAGAGGAGTTCCACAATACTAAAACTAATCTTTTTTGTTGTTTTGTTGACTTTAGAAACGATTTTGACATGGTTCCTAGGAAAAACCTTTGGAATAGGTTGGAAGAGATAAAAGTGCCTCTCGAGTCGAGGGTTGCTGCAATAAGGATGTATGAGAACATGATTGCTAAGTTTAAAAACACTGAGGGCTGGTCAAAAGAGATTAAATGCAATATTGGAGTCAAACAAGGTTTTCCCTTGTCCCCTACCCTTTTTGGCATATACATTGACAAGTTAGAAGAATGCCTGGAAAAAGCAGGTTGTGTTGGACCTACTCTCACTGGTATAGTCATCAATCTTCTTTTTTATGATGATGATATTGTTCTTATGGCAAGGAGTCCACATGATCTTGAAAAACAACTAAGAATCCTCAAGGAGTTTTGCTCCAATATGGGTATGATTGTTAATACTGATAAGACTAAGGTCATGATCATTAAATCCAATATGATCCCTTATGATACCTTTGTATATGACAACAAAAACTTGGAGGAAGTGACTTGATACAAATATCTTGGAATTGATATTCACCACAAGCTCAATTGGAATTATAGGATTGAGAAAATGATTATTGGGGGATGGAAAGCTTATTATGGGCTTGAAAACAATTATAAATCAGCTGATGTTTGGAGTTGGGATAAGAAGAAACTCCTCTTTGAGTCTCTTGTTACACCTTTTATTCTTTATGGATTTGAAGTCTGGGGTTGTAGTATCTCTCGTGAATCCTGGAGAAAGATAGAGCAAATACAAAAGAATTTTATAACCTATAATATCAAAATTAAAGGAAATGCGCCCTATCCCATCCTCCTCTTAGAAACAAGCCTTTCCCCCATTGAGAGCATGGCTATGACTAGATCCATAATGTATAAGAACAAGTTAAACACCATGGAAGAAAAGAGGCTACCTAAAATTTCTTCAAAATCAAGTCATAACCACCATCGACTCAAGCGAGGATGGCTTAAAGATGCTTGGTCTTGGCTAAACTATTAGGGAATCATGGAAGAAACCATTTTGTAGAATAAAGATACTATTAAAAAAAATGTCAAATCAAAATTTAAGGATAAAATGTGGTGTGATAAAGAGTTAGAGGAAAAAAGAAAATTAAGGTATTATAAATATGTAATCAACCCTAATCTAGAAGATCAAAATTATCTATCTGTTTTGCCAAGTGTAAAGAAAAAAATAAGCATTGCTAAGATAAGAACAAATTCTCACAAGCTCCATAGTGAAACTGGGCGTTGGCCAATTCCTAAAACGCCATGGGATGAAAGAGTGTGTCAAATTTGTGACACTAAGAAGGTTGAAGATGAAAAGCACTTTCTCTTAGATTGTCCAACCTATACCCATATTAGATCTCATTTTCAAAATATTTATCACACTACCAACCTTCCTAACCTCTTAACTCAACAAAAGTATGGTGATCTTGGAAAGCTTCTCTTAATGATTTTCGAGCACAGAAACAAAATTCTAAAGAATCACAAGTAATCACTTACCCTCTTAAGGTCTGATAGACCAATTCGGTCT
>JASDQU010011712.1:69922-92614 GCA_032191745.1 Picea mariana | reverse complement strand
GTGGAGAAATGGTAATGTGGAGGGAAAGCATTGTGGAGGAATGGTAATGTATTGAGTTTTTCACATGAGAAAAAATTCAAAAATAAAATAAGTATTAGTTCATGTGGGACAAGTAAAGTGAATAGATATGCGTAATGAAAAGAAATAGGCATGATGTGGAGCGTGGGGAATGAACTAAATGCAAGGTTTCCGTGTATAGCACATATCAGAAAAATTTCCCTACCTAACACATATAAAAAAATGGCTAAGTGTTGAAAGCGTAAGATTTTTCCATGAAGTAATGTGGAGATATAGAACTTGTGCGACAGAGGCTTATGGATTGGGATGAAAGAAGAGCTCTTCCACATAGCATAATTTAAAAATAAAATACAAGGTTGAGACATGAAAATGGATCAATATTTCCTTTTGTCAAGAAGAGGAAAATCATATTTATAAAATGACAATCCAATTCCATTTTGGCTTGGTTAGATGCAAAGGATGGTTTATTTAGCTTGAGTGGGCCTTTCATTTGGTGATTATCATGCCTACTTCCGGGGGGGTGGATCTTGCTTGTTTGTGGCTCTCATCCTAGCAATTGGTTTTCCAAGGATGTTGGTTGGGTTCATGGGGTGCTCAACAACCTCCTCGACAATGGTTTTTTATTATGAATCAAACTCCAAAAAATAGTCAATGAATAATCCACTTCGAGGGGGAAACCTCCTTTAACAATATATGCAATGCACAAGACAAGATGAGATGATGCTATATATATATATAAGACCAAGTGTCCAATTAAAAATTAAAAGGTCTAGCCAACCATGCTAATATAACAATAGAAATACAACAACTCAATATCCACGGCTTTACATGGGGCTTTTTCTAGAGACTTAACATGCCCCTCCCCTTCAAATAAGTGCTTCCCTCAACACTTGATTAGTTGCAGATGTTTATGCATGAATAAATCATCTTCCCATGTCGCTTATTCTATTGGTAGGTTCTTCCATTTGATGAGGTACTCAGTAATTGCTTGATTTGGTAGTTTCTTAACTTTGTTTCCAAGGATTGTCTCTGGTTCTAGTATTATTTTCCCTTCTTCATTGTTCTCTAGTAAAATAGTTTGAACTGGGATCTTGTCATCGATTACCTTATTTAAGAAAGAAACATGGAATATTGGATGTACATGTGAAGATGGAGGTAACTCCAACTTGTAATCCATACTTCAAATCCTATGCAACAACTTGTAGGGACCATAATACTTGGGTGTGTTATCCCCATTTTGTGGGATAACTAAGGAGATTATGTCTCGAGGCCCTCAGGTTGCAAATATGGAGTGTTGAAAGACCACATGAATAGCAATTTCCACTTGCACATATGGAATCTTGCTCTATCACCATAGTTTGGATCCATCGTCAGGGCATCCACCACACCAGCTAGCTTCTGGAAGGCACATGGGTCTTTCTCCATGCAATACAAGTCAGGTATTGTGGTAGGTAATCACCCTAATATTTGAGGCATCTAAACATGTTGTATTGAAGTTTCTCTTGATTATAGAACACCTTCTTGGACATTATTCTTTTGAACATGTTTCACCTTGGTGAGTGTCATCTATTTCCTAGTAAGTGGCCAACCTTTGGGGAAGGGGTGAAACTGGGGTCCCTTGAGGGGTCATCGTACCATTCCCTACCATAATTATCACTTTTCGCTGATTGCATTCCCATCACATTTCCCTCTTCTAGGCCCTTTGAATTTAGTGACCCAAAAAGGGAATGTACCTTATTTCATGGGAAGAAGGGGATGAAGGCCCAAGCAGATGGTGGCTAGAAAAATATAAATCCTAAAATATAAACCTTCTATATGATCGCCTAGAAAGGTCTTGAGAACGATGAATTACTTCTCTTAAAATAATTGAAGGCCTGCAAAAGATCAAATACATAATAAATATCTTGCTTGAATGAAAGATTAACACTAGTGCGTTATAACGCTTGATGGTTACCCCTATGGCATTTTGTTGACCTCTTCTTTCAAGTGACATTGTGTTACTGCCCCCGAAGCTAATTGATTCACTATTGGGAGTGCACACATGTTTGGATCATTAATTAATTAATAAATAGAAATAAATGGGCTTGGAAATTGGTTGCATTTAAGAAGAAGGTACAACACACCCCCTACAAAGGCACCCATAAATGAGATAATACAATCTCTTGTATGTCATGAAACTCATTGATCTATGAAGTTTGAACCCCTTTCCACCTCATCATCCACTACATGAATCTAAAGGGGAATCCTTGGGGGCATCCCCTACTTGAGGGTTTTGGTCTACCCAATAGGACTTTTTTGACACCCCTCCCATACCTAAACTTAGTCAATTGTATAGGGTCCTTGAGCACTTGTTTAATTTGATGAGGTAGTTTTTATGCACATATTTAGGTGCCTTTTTTATTAKATGTGGTTTTCACTTGACATGATATTTTGACTTGAGATCCTTGGAGGGTGTACCTATTTGTTTTACAGGACCTTATTTGGTGGGTAGTTTTGGAGGAACAAAGCTTGGGCTTCCATGGGGMTTGAAGTCCACGGGTTGGACGTCAACTGCTTGCATGCTAGATCATGATGAATTGCATTTGGAGGCCTATAAGACGCATTGGAGGACCTTGTCTAGCCCTCACATGCCAAACAAATTGCCTAGGAGGGGAAAAATGTCACTCTTTGGGGCTTGACGTTGCCTAGGGCTAGGGTTGGTGGTGATGGAGTTATTCTTCATGGACACTTGGCATCATTTGATGGAGAGAGCATGTTGAATTGTGGGGAAATTCTATAGCGCATGAGGATAAGGCCTTTGGAGGCCAAACGTTCCATCCCCAAGTATTGGTTTGTTGACCCCTTATCTTATGGTTTACCTTAACTAAGTGGTCAAACTATGTTTTAAACATTTTGTATAAATAGAGATCATGTGAATCTCATTTTATAACATAAATATCCCGTTGTGAGAGGATCTCCTAGTTGAAATTTGCGCCCTCTTTGGGAAATATATTCTCTCTTGTGCTCTTGTATTGGTTTCTTTTGGCTATTGGAGGCCAAACGTTCCATCCCCAACTCCAATGATTTGCTAAATATGCCAAAATGTTGCCCTAAACGGGTGACATCATCTTATTTTAGGGTTTCTAATGTGAAAAAGTATAAATTAAATATTATTATTTGTTTTAAGGGGTAAGATAAGGGTTGTTGACCCCTTATCTTATGATTTACCCTAGCTAAGTGGACAAACTATGTTTTAAACATTTTGTATAAATAGAGATCATGTGAATCTCATTTTATAACATAAATATCCCTTTGTGAGAGGATATCCTAGCTGAAATTTGTGCCCTCTTTGGGAAATATATTCTCTCTTGTGCTCTTGTATTGGTTTTTTTTGGCTATTGGTGGATGAAGCAATGTGCTAGCTCTCTTACAAGATATTTGTTGCTTTATGGTGGATTTTTCTTAGTGAATCAAGGCTCTGTCTTGTTAATGCTTCAACTAGGTAAGGGTTACAAGTTCATTGCTCTCTTTCTTGGTTATAAGGTTGATTTTATTATCTCTTGGGGAATATAAGGGCATACAACCCTCAAGTCCATCATAATTGTTGTGAAATAATTTTTTTTGCAAAAGATACTAGGAGGAGTAAAAGGGCTTACACCCTCATAGGTTTTCCTTGTTGGTTAGGGTTTGCCTTGGGGAGTAAAAGGGCTTACACCCCCAAGGAATTAACTCATTCAACTTGTTGGATCAAGAGACTCCATTTACCCAATAGTTAAATTCACTAGTAAATTGCATTGGAGAAATAAAATATTACATTGGTAAACGTGAAATTTTGGAATTTTGAGATTGTTTAAATTGGAAAGTGATCTTTATGCCTAAGGCACCTTTGAGCCACTAGGGAGTCTTTCTCCTTCGAGTGATTCTTTATATTTTTATAAAATTTCATCTACAACCATTAGGGTTGCATAAACCCTAATACAACTTTCTTAATAACTCACAAACCAACCATCAAAAGTTGCTAAAAGTTTTCCCCTACACTCTATTAGTCTCAACACACTTTTTGGGTGGATTGTTGGCAAGTTTTGGTGGTTGATTTATCTATTGTAATAAATTGTTTTTTACATCCATAAGGATGATAATTACTTCTGCAAACTTTTTTACAACAACCTTACATTGTTGCTAAAGTTTTATGCTATCTTCTTGAGCTAAACTAGTCAATTTGCTAGCTTGTCTCTTGTACCTTTCACTAAGCCTTGAGAAACTTTATTTTGCAACTGTCATTATATTTTTGTTGCTGATATACATCATTTTTTACTGCTGCAATTAGGGACATGAAGCTTAAATTTCTTGTCCACCTAACATTATATGCATATACTTGGCTTGTTCTTCTGTCTCGGGCAGGTACATCACTCTTTACAGGTACTCTTACCTCTTGGAAACCTTTGGCTACCACCAAGACCTCTTTCAAGTCCTTTTCCACACTTAGTAACTTGACATTTAGGGGCATCCATTCATACATCTCACTTTCCATATCATTTCCCCCTAGGGTCACTGATATTCTCTACCTCTTGAGGTGATTCTATCATCTCTAAACTAACAAGAATACCTACCTAAGGTGACAGTGGGTAGGTGTTCTCAACGTTGTCTCCATTTTGTGATTCTAGTATTATTTTCCCTTCTTCATTGATCTCTAGTAAAATAGTTTGAATTGGGATCTTTTCACTGATTACCTTCTTTAAGAAAGAAACATGGAAGATTGGATATACATGTGAAGATGGAGGTAACTCCAACTTGTAATCCATACTTCAAATCCTATGCAACACCTTATAGGGACCATAATACTTGGGTTCTAATTTGTTTATCTTCTTTTGTTTCTTGAGGGACATATATTTGTATGGTTGTATCCTAAAAAATACCCAATCCCCCACTTCAAATTCCCTTTCGTTGGGATGTTGATCCACTTGTTATTTCATCATATTTTGTGTTGTAAACAAGTTTTCCTTTAATAGTTTGAGAACCACTTGTTGGTGCTCTATGTGGTCCTCCATTTCTTGAACCTTCACTTTCCCTTTCAAGGGTGATGTGATGGATGGAGGATGATATCCATAAAGTGCCATAAATGGGGAAATTTTTTATAAAATATAGAAGGATGTGTTGTACCACCATTCTACCAAGGGAAACCACTTGACCCATTGTGTTTATTTATTAGATGAAAAGAAACGAAGATATCCTTCTAGACATTTATTCACAATCGTAGTTTTCCCATTAGATTGAGGATGGTAAGAGGAGTTGCGAGCCAATTGAGTACAAAAATGAGAAAATAATTCAGTCAAAAAATTGGATCTCTACCACTTACAATGATCTTATGGATTCCATGTAGCTTCTGAATTGTTTCCATGAATGTTATGGATACTATACTTTATTTAGAAGGATGAGAAATGGAGAAAAAATGGGCATACATTGTGAGTCGATCCACTACTACCATGATGAAATTCTTTCCTTTGGACTTAGGTAGACCTATAATAAAATTCATTGAATCTTGTTCCCGATGTTGACTTGGTATAGCTAATGTTTGTAGGAGACCGAGAGTCTTGATTGTCTCTCCCTTATTCTGTTGGGAAACCACACATTTAGCCACAAAATTTTGAACATAAGTTTTAAGACCTTCCCTAAAAAAAATCTTTCTTGATCCTATGATAATTTTTCAAGGGCCCTGAATGTCCTCCTATATGAGAAGTGTGTAATTCCAAAAGGACCTTCTATTTGAGATAGTAATTCTGACATAAATATAAGTGTATAAGTATGTAGGTTTCCATAGTTAGTCATAGTAGTAGAGAATTCTTCTGGATCAAAACTGTGTAAGAGGTTTTGAAACATCCAACGTTTTGAGTGGAAACTCCACCCATATTCAGGGACATAAGAAGCCAATATGATTGGAAAAGAGTGTTGAGGCTTGTGTATATAGAAGAATAATTGTCAAAAATCGTTAAAGGAGAGAGAAAAGATAATGGATAGAAATGGAAAAATTAATAAATTAAAAGAAATGATTGTTGAGATTAGATAATGGGTTAATAATAGGGTTTTATGGGATAAGAGGTGATAAAAAGATGGGGGTTGAGCTTAGAGGACAAATGATAATAACAAAGTGTTAAAGTAAGGGATCAATATGAGAGGATAATAAACAAAACTGAATAAAAATTATGGTGAAATTCGTTGAGATTCAAAGAAATATATGGAGAAGGTGATAGAGAAATAGTAATAAAAATCATGATGAGAACGATATCTAATGACATTAAAAGGATAAAAATTTATCAAAGTGAGTTGTTGGGGAAGATTAATAATGAAAAAAAAAATCATTCATTAATAAATTAAGGGAGGGATTTAGTACGAAATTATTGTGAGATAATAATAGACTAGAGAAAAGGTAAAAATAATTTTTGAACTAAATGCAAAGGATGAAATAATAATAATTTAGATAAATAAGATAGGTTAAATGTAGAAACCAATGAGATAAGCGGATTTCATAGTGAAGAAGAGAAAAGAAGCAAAGACAGGAGCAATAAGATGCAAGGAAAATATATTTAGGAACTGGAGAAGATGAGGGAAAGATTGGAGATGAACATGTAACCGAAAACTAAAAGGAGGAAACCTAATGGTCTAGGTGATGAATGGTAGGCTTCCAATATTGGCTAAGTTTGTATCTATATTTGTGATTAAATTTATTATGATGTTTTTTTATTTCGATAGCTTCCCAAATGAAATGAGAGGATTAATTAGGGGAAGGAGCTAATATGTTTGTTTGGTCAAAGAAAATAAGGTTCATGGATTTGAATGAGTGTTCGAAGATAGGTGATTTGGATATTTTGTTATAGGTAGTATCAATTATATGCTCTTTAAGCTTGGCTTTAAAGTTCTACCATTTTGACCTATGTAAGAATTCCCATAGGAAGAGGGAATTTGGTAAATTCATGGGCCAAGCATTGGGTTAGATTTATCTTTAGTTGTTCTAAAAATTTGTTTGATGGTTTTGTAGGGTTTGAATAGGGTTTTGATATTCTTCTTATCTAAGAGTTTTGTGATATGATTTGTGGTGCCCTGGATGTAAAGAAGAGAGAGGAGAGAATGAGGATGGGTGGATGATGAGGAGATTTTTGATTTAGGAATTTTGGTTGAGCGGTAGGCTTGATTGATTTGAGAGATAGAATAGCCATTCGATCAAAGGGATTAGGTTAAGTGGGCCTTTTCCCCTATGAGGAATTGAGGGGAGGAAATGTGCATGGCACGAGTTATCAAGGTTTTTAAGATAACAAATTTTTGAGCGAATAGAGAAAAGGTAAAATTAATTTATGAACTAAAGACAAAGGATGAAACAATAATAACTTAGATAAAGAGGATAGGTTAAATGGTGAAACCAATGAGATAACTAGAGTTAGTAAAGGGAAAGGTTGGAGATGACCAAGTAACTAAAAACTATAAGGGTGAAGCCTAATGGTCCAGGTGATAAATGGTAGGCTTCTAGGATTGGCTAAGTTTGTAGCCATCTTCGGCATTCATGATTAAAGTTATTAGAATGTTATTTGATTTCAAGAGCTTCCTAAATGATACAAGAGGACTAATGAGGGGAATAAGCCAAATTTTTTGTTTGGTCAAATCAAATAAGGTGCTTGGATTTGAATGAGTGTTTGGCGATATCTTATTTGGATATTTGATTTCTTGCCAAAAATATTCAATACTTCGTTGGTAAAACATCCTCTTTCATTAAATATTCCATGAATTTCATTCATAAAACTAGAAATCTTGACCTTGATGATCATGAACTCATGGTCATATTTAATGTGGTTTCTATTTTCACCAAAATTCTTGTTTCGGAAGCCATGAACTTGATCTCCAAAATGGTAAACCCATAAATTATTAACCTAAGAAAAATATGCTTATATTCTACCTTCTTCATCTTTAATGGGGTTTAATATGAACAAACCAAAGGTACATCCATGGGGTCATCCTTATCCCCAATGGTGGCTAATATTTTTATGGAACATTTTGAGGCTTTATCCTTAAGACGCTTCCATATCAAACCCAAATGTTGATTTTGATTTGTAGATGAAATGTTTGTCATCTATCCTCATGCCCATGCCAACCTGGTCTCTTTCTTCAATCATCTTAATATCCTTTTCCCCCACATCCAATTCACTATGGAAACCAAAAAGGACAACTATATTCCCTTTTTGGATGTTCTCATCTCTAGTCTTCTTGATGGATCCCTCTCCCACCAAATCTACAAGAAGAAAAATCACATTGATAGATACCTTAATTTCAATTCCCACCATCATCCAACTCAAAAACACGTTGTCTTAAAAACCTTGATAACTCACACCATCCGCATTTCCACTCCTAAATTCCTCATAGAGGAAAAGGCCCACTTAACTAAAGCCATTGTATTGAATGGATATTATATATCTCAAATCCATCAAGATTTCCTCTCAACCAATAATCCTAAGCCAAAAATCTCCTCATCCTCCACTCCTCCTCATGCTCTCCTCTCTCTTCCTAACATCCAGGGCACCACAGATCATATCACAAAAACCTTGGCTAAGAATAATATCAAAACCCTATTCAAACCCTACAATACTCTCAAACAAATTTTTAGAAAAACTAAAGATAAATCCAACATGATGCCTAGCCCATGAGTTTACCAAATTCCCTCTTCCTGTAGGAAGTCTTACATAGGTCAAATTGGTATACCCTTTAAAGGAAAACTTAAAGAGAATATAGATGATACTACCTATAACTGAATATCCAAATAATCTATCATCAAACACTCGTTCAAATCCAAGAACCTTATTTTCTTTGACCAAACCAAAGTATTAGCTTATGCCCCTCATTACTCCTCCTGTCTCATTCAGGAAGCTCTTGAAATTGAAAAACATACTAATACCTTTAATCACAAATATGGATATAAAATTAGCCAATACTGGAATCCTACCATTCATCACATGGACCATTAGGCTTCCTCCTTTTAGCTTTTAGTTACCTGGTCATCTCTAACATTTCCCTCATCTTCTCCAGTTCCTCAGTTTCTTTTCCTCGCATCTAAGTTCTCCTCTCTCTACATCTTTTCTCTTTGTATCTTTGAACTCCGCTTATCTCATTGGTTTCTCCATTTAACCTATCTAATTTATCTGAATTATTATTATTTCATACTTTGGCTTTAGTTCAAATATTATGTTTACCTTTTATCTATTCTATTATTATCTCATAATAATTTCATACTAGATACCTCCCTTAATTTATTAATTAATGAAATCCTTTTTTTCCCATTATTAATCTTCCCCAACAACTCACTTTAATAAATTTGTATCCTTTTAATCTCATCACTCATCACTCATCATTCTCATCATAATTTTTATTACTATTTCTCTATCACCTTCTCCATATATTTCTCTGAATATCAATGACTTTGACCACAATTTTTATTCATTTGTATTTATTATCCTCTCATTTTCATCCCTTACTTTTACACTTTATTATTATTGTTTTTCCTCTAAGCTCAACCCCCCTCTTCCCCCCNTTTTATCACCTCTTATCCCATAAAAAACCTACCATTAATCCATTACCTAATCTCAACATCTATTTCTTTTAATTTATTAATTTTTCCATTTCTATATGTCATCTTTTCTCTTTCCTTGAATGATTATTGACCATTCTTCTTCTATATACACAATTCTTAGAACTTTTTTCCAATCATATTAGCTTCTTATGTCCCTGATGATGGGTGGAGTGTCCACTCGAAACGTTCGATGTTTCGAAACATTTCACACAGTTTTGATCCAAAAACATTCTCTACTACTAAATATAAGTGATCTTGATACCACATGAGTAAATCATTATTCCACACAAATTTGTCTAATGTTCTTGGGTCCTCTTGTAGTTGTTGAATAATATTGCATACCTTTTTATCTTGCTTCCATTCTATCCTTGCTTATTCCACCCAATCAGATTGTGGAATGGACATAGCACACAATAACCCCTCTCCATATTCTTCTTTCCTTGAAAGTGCATCTACCATATTTTGTTTTCCTTTTTCATAGATAATTTCACGGTCATAACCTAGAATCTTTGTAACCCATTTTTGTTGCTATTTTGAAGATAATTATTGTTCCAAGAAGTAATTCAAACTATCATGATTTGTTTTTACATTGAAGTGTCTTCCTATTATGTAATGGTGGCATATCTTATTTTCATGTAATATGGCCAACATTCCCTTTTCATAAATATGTTCGAGTAAGTTCTTTCCTTTAATATGGCTACTTTCATAGGAAAGGGGCCTTTCTTCTTGCATTAAAATTGCACCAATGCCATTTCCTCAGGCATCACATTCCAAAATAAAGGTTTTTGTGAAGTTGGGTGTTGTCAGGACAAGAGTATTACACATAACCTCCTTAAGATTTTCGAAAGATTTGGTTGCTAAGTCTCGAGTCCAAGAAAATTCCTCTTTTTTTAATAAAGTTTTTATAGGTGTGGCTATTTGACCATAATTCTTGACAAACTTGCAGTAATATCTTGTCAATCATAATAATCCTCTAAAATTCTTCAAATTTTTTGGAATTGGCCATTCCCTCATAGCTTTAATTTTGTTAGGGTCCACTTTAAGACTTTCATGAGATACAATATGACCCAGATATTCCACTTCTTGAACCCCAAAGGAACACTTGGAAGGCTTTGCCTATAGATGTTTCTCTTCCAATATTTTTAACACCATTTCAGCAAGGTGTACATGTTCTTCCCATGATTTGTTGTAGATTAGTATCTCATCAAAAAATACTAACACAAATGTTTTGAGTAAGGGTTTGAAAATATAATTCATCAAGCTTTGAAATGTTGAAGGTGCATTATTAAGGCCAAATGGTATCACCAAAAACTCATAATGACCTTCATGTGTTGTAAAGGATATTTTGGGAATGTCCTCTTGCCACATTCTTATTTGATGATATCCCAAGCAGAGATCCAACTTAGTAAAACTAATTCTCCTTGAAATTCATATAATAGTTCATCAATGACAGGATTATGAAACTTATCTTTAATGGTCATTTTGTTGAGTTGTCTATAATCTAGACACATATTCCATGAACCATATTTTTTTGTAACCATAACCACTGTGAAGAGAAGTGTTAGGTGATTTATATGTATTAAAAAAGACACTAAACTACCCTCAATTAAATTTTCAACCCGGAGTAAGTAAACTTAGAGTTGTAGCAAAATATATGCCAAAGGTAAACGGTTGGTAGGAGTGTAGTTTAACTAAGGAAAGCAACTATCTAAGGCTAATCTACTCAAGAAAACCTATCTAATGAGCAAACCCTACTAAGAAAAATGAAACTAGGTAACCTAAGTACTTTTGGCCCAAGGATAGATGGATGGTTCCTAAGAAAGCAAGTAAAACCCTATGTAAAGCAAACTAGTTCAACAATAAGCAAAAGCAAACCACTAAGCATAATAAGCAAATGACAAAAGAAAACTTCTTTAACTTGCCAACCTACATCCAATGAGCAACTACCCTATGAAAGCAAATAAATAAGCAAGTAAGCAAAAGCACCTATCTAACCTATTAAATCACACAGACAAGTAAGCAAAGACACCTAACTAACCTACTAAAGCAAAAGACAAGTAAGCAAAGGCAACTAACTAACCTATGAAAGAAAAAGACAAATAAGCAAAGGCAACTAACTACTGCAAGAAAAAATTCTCATTGAACAACTATCTAGCCTAAGAGGCAAGTGAACTAAATGCCTAATGCAAAACTATTTCTAATGCATGAAAGGAAATCTAAATGCTCAATGCAATGCATGAAAGGAAATCTGTTCTATTGGAAGCAATAAAGGAAACTATCTCTTCTATGAAAACAAGAAATTGTTTTCTAATCTATGAAATTCAAATGCATTCTATACTAATATAAACAAAATTATGCTATACTAAATTCAGTCATTAACTACAACTTGAAATTGCAATCTAAATCTAAGAAAGAAATTGCATAACATAAACTAAACTAGCTCTATCTTAATAATTCAAATTGCAAAAAGGAAAAATACTCATAAACAGAATTTAAAGACTATTCCAGCATATGACAAGAAAGCAAATAAGCAACTAAATGACGAATTAAATAAATAAAACTAAATGGCAACTAGATCAGCAATGTAGAATTGAAAACTAAAGACTAATGACTATCCATCCACCGAAACCTCGTCAAAGAAAACATAAACTCAAATATCTGTTCTATTCTATCTCAAACTCTGTTTTAAACTAGATTCTACAATCATAAATCAAAGCATAATCTAACATATAAATGCATGTGGGGTTAGTGTATGAGTTTTCAAACTCGTTCCTAATTATAAAATCAATGCATATTAACAAAAATCCTCCATACTAACCTGCAAAAGAGAATTACAATAGTTAAGCTACAACAACAAATTAAAGAAATGAAGGAATAATTCATGTACAGGAAATAAAGAGACATCTAAGCTATGAAATGCATAAATAACACAGAGAACAGTTACTAGACTGTGGTGGGCCCCCCAGCAAGTCGTGGTCACCTCTCAAATGCACACCATGATCTCAGAAAAATGATTTCACCATTAAAACTTGAAAAACGTAGTCTTATACAATTCTGGCAATTGAAAAATGAAAAAAGAAAAGAAAACGTTTTTATCTCTATCCTCTACTTTGTCTACTGCTCCTTAGCTATTGTATGACCACCATGGTGGTATTTATAAGATTTATAGACCATGTGGTCGACCACAGGAGGTTCGAACCGCTTCTAAAATTGGTAAATTTCATTAATGGTGCCCTAACTACCGAAACTGAGTGAGCCAATAATCGCCTTCTTTGGTCAACTGAAATCGATTTGTCTTGAGCTTAGTAGTTGGAGGGGGAGATCATGAAGAAAACCCATGTGTCTGATTTGTCCATCACTGGCCGCCAATGCCATAACCGCCAACTCGCCTTGGGTTTTTGTGCAATACTGGGTGTTGGAATGAGTGCCAGATCGAGTGCCGAATCAAGTGCCAAAACTAGAAACATGGTATGTTTTTCCCTGTAACAGCAAAAAAACACGAATTAACTCTTGGAAATCATAGAACATGATGAATTACACTTGATTTAATCATTAAACATGAATTACATGTACCTTATACCGATCATACCATTTTATCATCAAATTCTCCAAAAAGATCCTTCAAAAAGATGAAAAACACATATATACATATGGAAAAAGTGTCTAATAACCGTCATGAAAATGATCATATCTCGGGCCCAACAAGAAGGTTGAATGATGTCGGCCTCTAACATTTCTTGAATCATATCCTCAATATCACTCTTTTGTGCATATCAGTACCTATAAGGCCTAATGTTAGGTGGTACACTTCTTGGTTGAAAATGAATAACATGATCTTGAGTAGGAGGAAGACCCTTAGGAATCTCTTCAAATACCTTGTAATGATTTTCTATAAATTTTTGGAGATCCATTAGAACAAAAGGTCTATATGTTTGAACATCTAGTGAGTACAATTGTGCAAATACATAATGGTGTCCCTTTTTGAGTAATGTTGGCATGTTGTTAGAGATTATCACTTTAGAGGGCTTCCCTTGGACACCTTTGAGTTCAATTTCCCTTCCTGCTAAGGATAATCTCATGAAAATTTATTGAAAATTAAGAGCCACTATTCCCAATGATTGTAACCATTGGAATCCTAATAACATCAACACCACCCTTTTGGATTGACTCATGGGACTATCTGATAAACACTCCCCCATATTGAGCTTAATACTATGGCACTTCCCTGGACAGTTTATGATACCTCCATTTGCAATCATAAAATGAAACTATGGTGCTAGATATACAAAGAAATTAAGAAGTTTTCTTAATTTGAAATTAATGAATTCATGGGTACTACCATAATCAATCGATATTGTTACATTTTTCTTTTTGATATATCCTTTTATCCTAAGGGTTTGTGGACTACCGATACTATCCAATGCATGGCAACATATGGTTGCAGTAGTCTCTTATAGTTCTATATCACGCAATGGTTCCAATTCTTCTTGTTCTTATTCTTCTTCACAATCTATGTAGAATAATTTCTTCTCACCACATGTATACCCCTTATTATACTTTCTATCACAATTGAAACATGGTCCCTTTTCTCTTATTTCATACATTTTCTAAGGTGTCAACCTTTTAGGTTGAGCGAGGTTAGAAGAGGGAGGATGGTGCTATCTATAGTTGTTAGAGATCACTCTTTTAGTAGCCATAATTTTACTTTCCACTTTCCTTCCCAACCTGAAAGCATGCTCGAGGGATTTAGGTTTGAATAGACATGCCTCATGTTGACTGTTCTCATTTTAAGTTCCTATAAAGAGATCTAACAAATTATCCTCTAGAATGTTCTTTACCCTAAGATTTAGTTTTTGGAATTGTTGAATGTGCTTTGTAATTGGACCTCTTTGTCGAAGATTTATTAATTGACTAAATAATGTATTGATCTTAATATATCCATAATGTGTTATCAATACATCTGTAAAAATGGACCAAGAGATAATAGAATCCTTTAAATTTATTTCACAAAGCCATTGCTACCAAACAAATTAATCATTTTCTAAATACAAGGATGCAAGAGTTAATATTTCTTCCCCTCAACCTAGCTAGATAGCTCAGATAAGACCAATGCAGTAAGGGACCTATATTTATTCTCCTCAAAGGTGAATTAATAGTTAGTTACTCCAAAGAGGCCTTTGGCCAAATGAATAAAGTGAGCAATCTGTTTTGAGCTATTATTTCCTTCTTATTTTATGTCTTGTTCTTGTGTTTTAGTTATAATTGAGATATATTAATTATCATTTGGTATCAAATCCTACGATCAAGTCTTACTTTTTCCCTTTAAATTGGTTCATTGGCTCAACGGCCACCCATATTTCACTCAACATTTGGTTTTTGGAGGCCGCCTTCACACCCCACATGAACTCTTTAGCATGTTTGGTTTTCTTGGCTTTGTGTTACCCATACTTTTAATTCTTTTCATTCCTTGAGGTATGTCCTTCACCCTAACATCTCCTCCATTCAAATGGTTCTCTAACCATTGTCTCCAACCAACAAAATTATTTCCTGCTACGTCATATATATTGTTCAATTTTCTCAGTTCCCACCTAGATCTTCACAGTGCTCTAGGTTTCTGAAGGCCACCCTTATAGCCCAGACGCCTCTCTCCTTTAATGACTTCCTTCCAGATCCCATATGAAAAAAAATTATGCTCTTCTTCTACATCTAACTCAAGTAGTTACTCTCTCTTGGAATACCAGACTCTTTGGCATTTACCATAGCTATCCCTTCGTTCTAGGGTTTCCTTTGGTACTCTTTTCCATTCTTCACTACAACTCAGTATTATCCCATCATCTCTTTCTCCCAATGGTCCTCCACAAATATCACTCTTTAGATGAGGAAGACTCCATCCTCTCTAGCGTTGTTTGGAAATTGGTCAGTACCCTTACTGAAGTGTTGTGCCAACAACCTCAGGATTCCATACCTACCTTCCAACTAGATACCAAAGTTTCATTACCCAAATATGGTGAACAAATGCACAATAATGTTTTGGATTTTGAGATTCATAGTATAACTACCTATTTTCAAATTTTCTGACACATGACTAAAGATCAACACCTACTACTTGCAAGAGGCCACTTAAAGGGACTTTCTCAAGAATGGTGGAAGCCACACACCACCTCTGCAAATATCTACATTGAACTCAATGATGAACAATCTACTAGTGACACTTCATGATACATCGCAACATGGAACTCATTGTGGCAATCCTTGCAAAGGTGTTCTTATCCTCCATGTTATTTTTCCAACTTAATGTGTAGATGGTTTACAACTTCTCCAAGATTTGGGACAAAGTGTACATCAATATATCGAGGTGTTCACCAAGTTCTACCTCCAACTCTAGATTCAGGATTCTGAAGAGGTACTTGGGCTTCAAATTTATTCTAGTTCGTTAGTTATTTTTCATAATGAAGCAACACTGAATTAGAACACCTCTTTAGAACAAGACTTTATTCATGTTCTCACTATGGAACACAAATTAGACAATCACCCTTGCTTCATTCCCTATCATAATCCTAACCCTATCTCTAACCCTAGTCCTTATCAAAATCCTTGTTTCTCTTCCACAACACACCGTGCTAACCCCAACAATATTGACCCCTCATCCTCTCTTCCCACTATCATAAGAATCCCACCCATGCTATTGTAGATTTCATATTCTTAAAGCATCAAGCCTCATCTATAACATTATACACGGATGAAGGCACCCTTGAGAAATCTAATGCACCTCTATCCCTTGACTCTTCTCCCCAACCTAAAATAATTCCTCTTGCAAACCCCACTGCAATAGACCATTCATTATTGTTAATGACTAAGGAGACTCCTTCCCTCTCTCCAAAACTCCTTTTTACTCCTCATTGTAAGGTTAAAGATCAGTTCGCCATGAAAATTCCTAACAAGAACAGCCAAAAGAATCTCATCTCCCAGACCTTTTTCGATCACCTTCATCTTCCCACCTTTCCCCACCCATCTCCTTATCATCTTGGTTGGGTGCAAAAATATGGCCCTCGTTTGTTGATTAACATTTTGTAAGGTTGGCACTTTTTTTATATCAAATAATTGCTCCATTTGGAATATCCTTGTTATAGGATCTTTACCATAAAACTTCCTCATATTGATCTTGGGAAGTAAGTAATTCCTTGGTGCACAGTGGAACCCCCGATGATGCAGAACTAGAGATGATGAATAATCATGATTTTGGGGTTCAATATTTATCTCCTCCACATTTATATGATTTCCTTGTGTCTTAACATCTCCCTGAGAGAATCTCTAATCTAGGGTATGTAACAAGATGGTTGACATGGAAATTTTCAATTCTTCCATCTTCTTTTCCATTTGTACCCTATTTTCATCCATCTTCTTTTGCATTTGTACCCTATATTTCATCCATATTATTTTACACATGTTCCCTATTTCCATCCATCATATTTTCCACCAAATAATTACTTGTTCTTGACTTAACACTCAATTCATTAAATTGGTTCTCCAATTTGGCTAGCTGGTGAAAAAACTCTTCTATTTATTCCTAAATAATGGTTGAGATTTTTGGAGGTTTAGTTGGTGAAGTAAGTTTTGGAGCACCCTTTGGATCCATGTGGAACAAAAATAATAATATTACTCTTCTTTTTTCTCTTTATCAAAAATTTTGAATCAACAAAAATAGATCTTGCAATCAATAGTTATGAAAATTGTAAATTGTGTACCTTTAATGTAATATCCCCAAGTGGTAATTGTATATACAAATGTATATATGTTTATATAGGCTAGTGAGACAGGTTGTTTTGGGCCAGAGTGCCTTGTATGTATATATTTTTTAGGCCAAGGTGTCTGTGTGATATGTGGTCAATGATCCAAGTTCTGTATTTTATAACCTCGATATCGTATTAATAAAAATACATCATTGCTACAAACCTCGGGATGAAAAGAGTATGGGGGGGATAGGAATCCACGATAGGGAAAGGGGGATAAGGGACTTATGAGAGGGGCTTAAGTTGGAGGGCTTAGCCAAGGAATATAAATAAATCTTCCTTAAAAAGTTCCAAGCCTAAAAAAATTGATGTCATGTTTATTTTATCCCAAGTACATGGAGGTGGGGTGAGTTACCAAGAGAGAGGAAGTGGTTACTCTTGTGCCATTTGTCATGTTTTTTGCATTCATACTTAAGCCTTGGGTTTAATGTGTTTTGGGGATCTTGGTCATTCATTCAAACTGTTGTTGTTTAGGGGAGAGAAAGAAATGTGAAAAAATAGTGGAGCTGAAAATTGTTGTGGTTCGTACCTTGTAAATTCTTGGTGGTTGGGTTGTCAAGAAGCAGGTTTTCAGGCTTGTGGAGAATTTATTCTTGAGTGGGAGAATTTATGGGATAGGTTTCCCTATGCACTGGCCTAGTGGGTGCATATAAAATCCTTGACAAAATTCATGTGTTACAAGTGCCACAAAGCTCTCAAACTTCCTGGTCGGTATGTTGTAGAAGCCTTGGAAGGGAAGTGGTACAACTGAAAGACTATGGAATAGTGAAGGGGTACACTTCCTTGGATGGGACAGACTGAGGGGAATGAGAGGTTGTGAGGTCGGATTGATTCTAGATTCACTGCCATTGGCCTTTCCTTAAGCTATTATTTTTTAGACCTTAGTTGGGATTGGTGAGACTGCATTTTCCCTAGTGGAGTCATAGCCCTGGCTCAAGGATGAATTGTTATTTAAACTGTTGAAAAATAGTATCTATAGTTGGGAGGAATGTCAAAAGTATGCATCTAGTTGGTGCTTGCATTTAAATATAATTTCCATATTTATGATTTTCATTTATGTGTATAATGTATGTATGAAATGGCTAACTTCTGTTGTGTTTACTGAATTTCCTTCTCATTGCATTGGTGAATGCTTAGCATGAATGGTTATGCATGTACATGAACTATGGATGGTTTTTATTTTTATTTTTGGCTTGAATAATTGTAAATTATGTAGGGTATATAATACAACAGTGTTTACAGAGCCTTATGGGCTTGGTTGAGTAAGTTATCAAAAACAAATTAGCGGTAGTGTGCCTAAGATGATAAGGTGGGGATGCTACGTTGTTGTATTAAAGTAGTTAAGAGAGGTAACCAGACTCGAGATTGGAGCTAGATACATTACATTGTGGTATCATATCCAAGGTTTATATAACTCAGGTTTTATGGGCCGAGAATGAGGCCGAAAGTGAAGAATTCTTAGAGCATTATGGATGAATTGGGAGCAATTGGGAAAAAATCCTCATTTTTGCAGTGGAATTCAATGAGAATATTGACGTGGGGATGTTGAATTGATGGTGAAAAGGTTGAATTGGTTGTACAAGGCCTAAACCGGCCATGAGAATATAAGTTACAAAACTTCCATGGTGGTTGGTGTTATCACCGAAATTTCGTCCGCAAATGGTTACAGGAATCCAGCATCATCAAAACACTCATTAGTTCACTCATGGACCAAAAATTCATTTCCTAAAGGTCCAAAACTATACAACCAACTATAAAATCATAATGCTCTAAGACTGCACAGGGAGCATGCACACATGTGCCATCCAGAAATGCAAGAAATACACACATGTGCATGATGCGCGACTGTGGACGCAAAAAACCACGCACCGCTCAGAACGACACATTTATGATATTGGTCGACCTTCCACCCACTTCTGGTTCAGCTGCCAAGTCGATTTGACACCCAAATCTCGGTTGAATCCGACTGGGGGGGTATTCAAAGACCTAAGGGTGCCCTAAAGGGCCCCTTGTTCACACTAAGAACTTGTTGCATAATGCCTCAAAGCTATGCTATAAAAGGAGGCCATGAGTGCACTCTATTTTCAAGGAATTCATTTGTATTGTTATGCTGTTGATATTCTCTTGGAGGATCCTCTTTTCTCATCAAGAGCATGCAAGCACCATTTCATTTGGCCATTTACATCACCTCTTGAGTGAATGTGCTTTGGATTCTCTTCACCATTTCATTCTAGTTTGTTACTTGTAAGAAGAGCTCAATATTTGGAGGTCCAAGAGCCCTCCCTTGGAGGAAGAGGGGACCCATACATCTCCCTTTCTCTTAGGTGGTTTCTTTCCACTAATACAATCCTTTCCATTGGTGGCATGAATCCTGTTTATTTCTTGTTCTAAATGTTCTTATGCACTCTAGTTTAGTTTCTTTTAATGTTCTTAGTTTAGTTCTTTACCTATCCTTTATGCTTTATACTTCTAACTCTTTCCTTCACTGTTGTCTTTCCTAGCTAACCCAACTGGGCTTGTAAACATCTCTATTTTGCTCATTTAGGTGACAAAAGAGGTGCAATAGATTGGCGACTCCACTGGGGAAAGGTATCAATTTCCTCCCCCATTTGGGTTATTTTAGCTCTTCCTTTTGTTTATTTAACTTGCAGGAACCATAACCGGCCCAAGCCAACCTATAGAAAGCCAAATTCAAAGCTGAGTTGAGAGAATTTCATCCGAAATTTTCCTCACAGCTCTGTAACAGAAGTTCGTGGGTTTTTTAACCCACAGGTGCGTCTTCAGCGCATGTGCACTCAACCCACTGTTTTTCTCAGCGCTTTTTGCGCACCTACACCAAAGGGTCATTTTTTATTCATGCATTGGTGCCACATGTGCCAAATTCACACGTTGTAAGGGGTTTTGTGATTTTTTGAGGGCCAATAGCCTTTTTAAGCTTGATTCTATGCAAATTGTAATATGCACCACACTTAGATACCCTCTCCATATGAAGGGATTAGTCAAAACATAGGCGCTTAGGGAGTTAAAATCATTATTTTTCCTCTTTTTGCTTTCATTTTTCCACATGGATGGCTTTCTTTGATTAAAAGTTTAAGTTGGAATCATTCTATATCACATATAAAACTTGCATTGGGACCAGAAATTGGATATCAATCGTTGAGTATGCTCTTCTCTCGCGCCCCAAAGCGATCTTGAGAATCAGAAAGAGATTGAGAGAAAATTTCATCTCCCTTAAAAAAGACAAAATCTTTAGGAGWGGACAACAGCCCTCTCGGGACTCCTCTTAGTTCAATTTTTCAAACACATCTTAAGATTGTAAGGGCCCATACATGCCCACATGATACAGATATAGGATAGTGATTGAAGTTTACTTTATTAKATTAAATCACTAGGGAAGTTTAAAGGTTTTGTAACGGGCCCATACATGCCCACATGTCCACAATCTAGGATAGTTTTCAAAGTTTTCTTAGATTAAATCACACTAGGGAGTTAAAAGATTAGTAAGGACCCACATGTCCACATGCTAGTTTCTTAGGGACTTTAAAATTCCACAAGGTTGTAAAAATGACATTTAGTTAATTAGGTAATCAAGACTTGTAAAGACCACACGAAGTCAACATGCAGCAAGGTGACACCTAATTTATTAAAAGTTTGGCACACTTTCACTTGTCCACACACAAAGTTCACCAATAACTCACATAGTTTTGTCTAGATATCATGGAGGTTGAAGTAAGTATCCTCCAACGGGATTCCAAAACATCCCACCCCTTTTTTTTGACAAAGCTATCCTCTCCCACTTAATTTCAATGAGGTTGGTTCACACCCCCAATATCCCAAACAACCACATCTATTTTTTTTCTAAAAACCCACTAAGTTTTCCTCCATAGGAGGTACCAAAAGAATGTTTTTTTAGTCTAGGTAGGATCTTGGGGATAGGCATCCAAATAACTCCTCGTTATCTGGTTCTCACACCTTCAAACAATAGAAGTTGTCAAATAGGGAACTTTTAAATCCTCCAAGTCAAGTGTTCCTAACACCATAAAGCAGGGAGATACCCGTGAAGGGTTGAAGGCTGAGGTCTGGTTKTTTTKTGTGTCCCCCCTTGAGGCACCCACCTCTTGGACAGGATCCATCCAGTGACCCATTTCTTAGGCTGAAAATATAAATGTCGCACTTTGACTGAGGTACCTAGTGACCAAATTTTAGGACATCTACCCAGGTGGAAATTGTGGGCTRCAATTGCACCTTGATCGGATTGTGTGTGGCTATTGGGAAATATCGCCAGCTCTTTCAGTATATGCACCCTCTACCCCTCATTATAATTGATTACTTCATCCTTCACTAGTTCCTCTTCCGGTGGCTTCAGACCCCACTGTTGAGTGCTATTGGAAGTTCCAGTGCTATTTGAGAGGAAGGACATTACGTCTTTTAGGACACGAGCATTTGTTTTTCTTTGTTCTCCCACACAAAAAAAAACAACCTACCCACATATATGCTTATGTATCAATTGATTTATGTATGATGCTCTTGTTATTACATGTGATTGAGAATTATATTATGAAGGTCCCAAGAAATTATAAAGGCTCTTGTTCATTTATTTTCTCTCATCACCATTCGCACACATCCAATTTGCTAGTCGGACATCATAGGGAACCCACAAAATCCCCGTCGTTCTAGACGCTTGCTAAATTTCCCTCCCATTCTAGGGGGAGTTCCTAGTCTTTCCAACTCATCAGCTCCACCTTCTCATACTCCTGTGAGTGCCACTATATTGGGATCATCTTTTCTTGGTTCCACTCTACTTGGGTCCACTTCCAAAGATCAACCATCCACACACTCCCCTTTTCATGGAAGTGGTGGACAAACTTCTTCTCAAGGAGGAAGTACAACCCCGCCTAATCCCCCTCAAAGGTCAGGTACAAAAAACACTCACATCATGGCTGGAACTAATCCTCCACCACTACCCCAGATGCCATACTTGGCCTCCCTCAACATACTGGATCTGACTAAGCTCACCAATGATCCTATATTGCATGACCCCACATGGCCTGCAATGCCTACTAAACTGCCTTCAGACATCCCCAAGTTCGAAGAAAAGGTGGGAGACAATCCCGCCAACCATATCATGACCTTTCACTTATGGTTCTCTTCAAATAGAATCATGGACGACTGTTACCCATGATTTTGGTCGTCATGATGATGTATTGATGATGGTGTACTCAGGCTCTTCATTAGAACTTTCTCCTGAGAAAAGTTACCTTCATCTCTTTCCAGAAATCACAGTTTTGAGGAAGGTTC
>JASDQU010011712.1:54316-68627 GCA_032191745.1 Picea mariana | reverse complement strand
TGTCTTGACTTTCATTTCTTGACTCTTCTTGGAAAAACCATTCTCTCTGACTTCAGATTCTGAGTGTGTTTGATTAGTTGGGATCCAGTGATTGGTTGAAAGTTAAGTTTACTTGGTGTTTTCTCCTTGGTTTGAAAGAACATTTTCATTTGCATTGAGAAGACTATTTGGTTTGCTCTTTATTTTTTCTTTCATTGAAAGAGTAGGTTGGGTTATTTGCTTGTTCATTGAATTGATTTTCTGCTCTCTCATTGGTATAGTGAGAGTTCTTTTTGAAAAGTGAACACAAGTTTTTTCTTTCATCAAATTGTTTTTGTCATTTACAAAACATTGAAAATCAAATTTTAGAGATTGTTGAAGCTTTGAAGAAGACACAATAGAGACTTTTCATTTCATAAGTGATATTTTGCATTGGCATTTGAAAGGAAATTGTGCATTGTAGTTTCGGGTTGATTTGGAAATCTTTCTCTCTCTCCCATATATAGGATTCATTGAACAAAAAGAGATACATTTCATTCTCATACTTGCATTATTGGGTCAGAGTCATACAACATAAGTTTCACTTCCGTTACCTTTGAGTAAACAACAGCTCTTGAAAACATTGCGTAATCTTAAAATTTATCTAGTAACTCTTTTCTAGGGCTCTTTTACACCAACATTTAGCTAGGCTAGTGCTTTGGAGTAGGAAGAGAGATACACTCTCCAAAAGCTCAAAACACACAATAGAATCTTGAGTTAGGGAGTGTTAAATTCCATTTGCAACATATTGTCCTGGGAAGCCCTTCTAACACAAGGGTCAAGCACTAGGTCGCATTGGTTTTGGTAGAGTTACTCACCCTGCTTTGTTGACATCAGTGTAGAGATTGCACGTATTATGGGGATCACTCGGAGGTATACCCACAATGATGAGTGGAAGCCTTTTGAGTTGATTTCGGGCTAGATACCCTGCCCTTGCGTGTGAATCGGACTGTCGACTGTTCCCCCAGGCTTTACTGTTGTTTGTGGTGACTTTAGTGGCCTATCTCTCTAGGTTCTTACCCAAGGTGACTGTGGAGGGGAAAGTCTTCACGGTACTTGGAATTGACGTTGACCAAACTCACTCGGGCTCCTTGGAGGGTATACCCACGATTATGTGTGGGAGCTTGCACCAGGGTGTAAGTCTGTTAAGCAGATTGCCAGCGTAACTTTTCCACCCTAGCCCCGCCCCTTCTCATCTCGTTGTTGCGACGTTGGATTTCATCACTAACTAGTGGCTTCGAAATTAGAAGGTCTTGTTTGCTTGGTGATTGCTTCCTATATTTTGTTTACTAGTGCATGTTGTTTGTTTCTCGAAGTTGACCTTAGGATTTTCTTCGCAGAGCTTGTCACTTGTTTACAATTGCTCCCCCACGACTTTCACGTAGGATGCAGGGTTTGTCTCCAGAGCATCTGGACGTTTCATAACCCTTTCCTACAACGACACTTGAGGGTACCCCCGAGGGCTCTCCTCAATAGAGTGAAGTCTCAGACGTTTCTACACCACCTCCACAGGTAGAACGTACTGATTCTCTAGAACCTTTTCAAATTACCAATACTAGAGAGGATTATTGCATTCTCCATGGTGAATGACCTTTTGTGTGATTAAACTCTTCTGGAGACTTAGTTGTTACTTCTTCTGGATCACCCGTTGGGCCTTTTCCCGGTGTAGAAGGCCAGGATCCTTTTTGGTCTGCAGGTGATTTCCGCAGGACTCTTTTTAGTCCTGGTTCGCCTGTGGTCTCTGAAATTAACCCTCCGGTTTTTTCTGAGACAAAGTCTGTACCAGTGAATACCACTTATCATTTTACTCTACCTGCTGAAATGGCCCATCTTGCAATAACTACGATTGTCCCAACCGGGTTCACTACAGCTGGTCTTGTTCCTATCAATACCCAGCGAATGTCTGATGTCGTTTGGACACTTCCACCAGGATACCATGCGTTGAATGATTTGTTGAATGCTTCTATTCCAACACCTCTGCAAACTCCATTTGGTACTCCTGGGGGTCCTTCTGGACCTCATATTCTCGGTTTTATTCCGACACTCCCTCAATTTCCTTCTGGCAATCCTAATCCTAGTGGCACTATACCGTTCATTCCACCAAATTTGCAGATTCCTGTTAGTGGACAAGGTGGTACGATTCCATTCCCTCCTACTGGACAAAATCCACTTACTACACAACCTACGATTGGTACGCACTTTCCGGTTGGAACTCCACCTACGATAGGGGGACCAACCCCACCTTTTGGACAAAATATACCTGCATCTTTGGCCCAGTATTGGAATCAGATGCTACAAAATATTCCTCAAATGACTGGGGGGCAACAAACTGTCCCCACTATAGGACAACCATATCCAGGTATACCTAATCCTATTTGGGGGCAGGGTCACAATGCTCAAACTCAAGTCCCTGTTCAAACTCAAGTCCCTACTCAAACTCAAGGTTACCATCCTTGGAATTACTATCCTCTCCAACCACCACTGAATCAGCCAGGGTCTTCCCTTTATGGGCAGACTGTGTACGGTCCTACTGGTTTGCCAACAGGGCTTCCACCTCAAAGTCACCAGTACCCACAGGTGAATCGACAGTTACCTTTTCTTGCTACTTTGAATTTTCCAGACTTGTCTAGGATTCTAAATGATCCTATTTGTCACTCTCCCCAATGGCCTGCTATTCCAGCTAAGCTTCCATCGGACATTCCTAAATTCGATGGAAAAGCGGGAGAGGACCCGAACAATCATGTTATGAATTTTCACCTATGGTGTTCATCCAACTCATTGATGGATGATTCTATTCGTCTACGTCTTTTTCAATGAACCCTTACCGGTTCTGTTGCAAAGTGGTATATTGAATTGCCACGAGGTTTCTTCTCTAATTTTAACACCCTGGCTATGGCGTTTCTTACACATTACCAGTTACCAATCCGTTATGATACCGGGACTGAGATTTTGACTTCCTTCAAACAAAGTAAAGGCACTCATATATCTAATCATATTCATGAGTGGCGAAGGAGACGACGTCTCATTAAACTTGATCTCCCCGATCAGTTGCTGGAAGAATGGTTTACAAAATCTTTTGTGAACGAAATAGGTAAGGAGATAGCCATGGGTGGTGTCGTCACGGAAGAGCAAGCTATAAGTCGTGCTCAATATCTTGATCTCGTTTATTCACAAATGGGAACTCTTTATGATTTATTACCTGATTTACCTCGTCCTGGTGCTTCCAGCACTTCAGCTACTCCAGCTGCCTCACATGCAGCTGATGGTGTGATTGGTACTGCTCATTCCCACTCACATTCTGTTTCAAGTCCAACCCCTAAATATACCTCTTATAATGTTCAAAATGCTCCGTCTCCTGCCACTCCCACCGATAAAACTTCTGAGGTGAACGCTGTTCAATCTACCCCGACCAGTAAAAATAAATCTAAAAAAGGGAGAGGCAAGAATAAGGAGGGAAAAAATAATAATCAAACAGAGAAAACTAAAACTCCTCCTGTTGAAGAGCGGGATAAGCGCAAACCACAATACCCTTGCCTTATCTGTGGTGACAATCATTACACGAAGGATTGTCCTCGACATGCCGAAGTCACTAAGTTCCTTCAAGGAACACCCAAACCATCTACACCGACTGTCTTGTCCCAACCCTTCCTGTCTCAGCAACAGACTCAGTTGGTCATCCATGACCAACCATCTACTTCTACGACATCATATGTTTTAATGTGTACTGGTGAGTCTAAGCAAAACAACGTTACACTCACGACTAGAGCCAAAGATTATACTCCGTCTGAGGAGAAGGTTGACGATTTACCTCCTGCTTTGGTACAAACTTCTCCCGTGACTCCACCTACCAACGGTCCTCTTCATCTCGAACGATCGAGCCTTGATACAGTTCTACGACCACCCCCTAAAGGTGTCATTAACAAATCGGCTTTCAATCCTCATGCTCATGCAGCCCAGAACTACAACATTGTGGAAGATCTGGCCCAAGCACCTTCAGCAATGTCAGCTCTTGAAGTCCTTCAGTCTTGTCCTACATAGCGGAAGGAACTGTTGAAAGCTATAGGTGGAATTGACCCCACAAATATGAATTTGATAGTCTTTGACTTGGATGATCATATTCCACAGTTACCCCCGCAACTCGCATTCCAGATACAAGTTGTTGTTTCTGACAAGAACATTTGCCAAACTGTTATCGATGAGGGTGCCTCTACGTGTGTCATGTCTTTTTCTTGTTGGAAAGCCATTGGCTCTCCTCCCTTAAATGAATCAAAAAATACTTTGAAATCCTTCAATGGATCTGGTTTTAAGCCTTATGGTGTTCTTCCCTCATTGCCCATTACACTAGAAGGTAAGACAGTCCAAGTTGAAGTGGAAGTCTTCGATGCTCCCCTTGATTACAATCTTATGCTTGGTCTTAGCTGGATCGATTCCATGTGCGCTGTTGTGTCAAAAATTTTTCGTGTCGTCTGTTTTCCTCATCAGGGAAAGGTTGTTACCATTGACCAACTTTCCTTCTTTAATTCTGATACTCGTACTGGCAACGTACCATTTATAGCTAAAACCCTGTCGGGTTACGAGAATGTTGGTGTAGGCCTTTTAAAGGATTCTTCGCTAATGGGCACTTTCCCCATTCCTCCGCCAGATGTTCTGCAACCATCCGTTGCTGCTATCAACATGATCTCCTCTATGCCTCACGAACTTCCTGTGTCTTCTGACCCTTGGATAGTCCCTGATCCTGGAGATCATACTCGTTTCGACGATGTCATGCCATTAAGTCTGGTTGAGTCTTCTTATCAAGCCATTCAATCGACAACACCTTCTACCCCCTCTCTTGATGAGTTGTCTCCCGATCCTTTTCGTGTTGTTTTCCCCACTGATGAAATGATCATTTCCGTCATGGGGGGCACCCCTTGGAATGATGGACATCATCATTCTAGGTTGTTTCGGGAACAACATACTCTTGAGCACTATCGACGGATTCCGACTCCGTCGACCTTTGTTGTCATTCCTGTGGTCTCCATTGATCCCTTTACGGAAGGGGGCATCTCTTTCATGACATGTCACCCTCATTCGGCCGGGGGGCATGGTTATGTTATTGTAGCCGTTGATCACTTTCCGCAATGGGCCGAGGTGATGCCGACAGTTGACAACACTAGTATCCCTTTGAGTGAATCCAGGAATGGGTTGTACTTGAAGAAGTACTATGTATAAATCATTTGTGCACAAGTACTTGTATTTTATGTATCATACTTTGCGTGTGTTACTTTAGTTTGCTTTTTGACGTTATCTGGTCTCTTCCCTTATGTGACGTTGTGTTTGATTGCCCGATGTCGGAGTCTTCGCTACCTTATATTGGCTTCACTGATGGTGCTAGTCGTAGTACTCGGAACCTAGCTTCCGCTGCGTGGGCAATCTATGCCCCAACAAATGAACTTATATCTTTACGAGGTGTATGTATTGGCCGTGCAACCAACAACATTGCAGAGTAGAGTGCCGTTATTGAATTATTGGTTGATGCTATATCACTCAGAATTCGACATTTGGTTGTGCGACTTGACTCACAGCTTGTAGTACTACAGCTAAGTAATATCTACTCTATTCGAAGTCCTACTTTATTACGGGTATATTTGCGGATTCGCCTCTTGGAACGATATCTTGGTCACATTGAATATTAGCATATTCCTAGATGTCTTAATACATTAACAGATGCATTGGCTAATTATGTATTGGATAGACATTTGAACCATTTATAAATTAAACACATCAAAATTCACACTTTATAAAGTAAACCGGTAGAAACCATCTGTATATATAATGATCAAAAGAGTTTTGTTTTTACAAAAAGTTTATTCGAAGACCAAAATATCAAAATTTGAAACTTATAGCTTCTACAAAGTGACGTCACGGATGACGTTTATGGTAACACACAACTGCCCTAGCAACTCTACGGAGCAGTCGACCCATAGCTGCTGATACCCCTACAGTGTGACGCTGATCGCGGCGTGGAATTTCTTCCAGAGTCATATCTGGAATGTCTGCTGTCAAGCCTTCTAAATTCTGTTCCACCACCTGGTAATCTTCGGCGTACTGTGGTGCTACTGCTGCTACCTCTCCTCGTTGCTGGATAGGAGAAGAACCAGGAGGTCTATATGGTCCAACATCTGTGTTATCAACAAACATTTTGTGTTAGTCTTCGGATAAATATATAAAACAAAAACATTTAAATATGATAAAAAATTCAAAAACATTTAAAAAGAGAAAATGTGTGTACTTCTTACCGAGGTCTCCCCACTGAGCGTCCTCAGGTAATGCTAAATCCGAATCTCCTCTGAAATCCAACCCGGCATAAGCGTAGTCATCGACCATCAACATCTGGTTTTGGAGCCAGTTAAAGAAAATATCGTCATATTTGACAATTGGTCCTGCCACGTGCCGGGCCATGAGCCGACACCACCTCAACATCCTTGGATCCCTAGGACCCGAGAAGTCCCACTCAACCTGTAGTCTAAATACGGGGACCCTCTCGAGGAAGAAGGACACCAGTAAAGAACCATACCCAAATTGTTTCAATTCACCTCGCCTGCATTTAGTTAATTGCCTTTTGATACTGCGGAGCACATCATCGACCCAGTTGAATACTCGAGGTTCAGTACACTCGATGGCATAGTGGAAGTAGCTCTGCAATGCCATATGTGGAGCAGAACTCCTGGCCATCCGAGCAATAGTAAAGAGAATAGTGCGGAGGTTCAAGTCTTGTACCCCCCAGATAGAAAATTTTCCCTTTTTCTTCTCAGCCTCTGGTACACAGTATTGATTGCAGTATTCACTCATCTTGAGGCCACCACCTCTACTACCGGTTAGACTGACATGATACCCATGCCTGGACAACCCAGTCAAAAAGTATATGTCTTCAATGTCTATGGACAAAGTATGAGCTCCTACGTTGAAAACCCGTTGATCTAGATCCCACATACGGACTAAATACTCCAGTAGTCTGACTTGGGCTCTCATGTTCGGGATGCGAAAGTATTTTAAGAGCCCACAATATCTCAATGCAGCTATGGTGGGAGGATGATTCTCGACATTTGCATTATCCTCCTCATGTTCTCGTTCTCACCACTCAAGCACCATGTTTGTGGCTATTTACCTGCACAAGGAACATAGAAGGAGGATTAGTGATTTTGTTCATGATCTAAAACTTTTTCATTGGCTAAATATTTAAAAAAAAAAATTGGGTTCTGCACTGCTCGCAGGTGTCTCATTTACACAGTGCGAACACCTCGCAGGTGGATCAAGGTTCACCTGTGAGAACGCATCATTCTCGTAGGTCTCGTATGGGTTGTGTGCGAGAATGCCTATGCGCATGTAGGGTTCAAAAAGCCACTTAAAAATAAAAAACTAACCATTGAAATAAAAAATTTAAACCATGAAAATGTCAGGAATGAAGAGCTTACTGTAATGTTGCAGACGGCTCGTCGAATGGTTTCCTGTAGCTCCTGAAAATTAACACCAAACTCGGAGGGTAAAATGGGGGTTTTGGAGCTCAATAGTGAAAATGTGAAATGATATGGTAAAAAATGACTATTTACTCATTTAATTTACTTTTTACTATGTCATTTTGGGTTTTTTATGCTTATTTATTGATTGAAACTAATCACTAATATCAAGATGAGTGTAATGACTTGCAGGTGTGATGAATTTGATAATCAAACACAAGTGTATGAACATATTTTTCTTCGTTATGACATGTTTTTGATTGTTTTTTAGGGTTTTTACATAAAACCTCGAGCATCGTTTTTGTCCGTTCTTACGCTCGTAAATACAAGAGAATGTGATCGAGCATAGTTTTATCACCTTTTCAGGCTCAAAAAGGTTATACGAAAAAGGAACCCCCCTGAAGTTCTCTTTAAGCTCTTTTTAGACTTTCTAAACATGAAAAGATCATCGAGCGACCTTGCTATTTTCACGCTCGCTAAAGTATTTGAAGTACGCATCTGGTGAGCGATAATTTATCTCTTTTTTGGTCTCGTCCAGACTATGTTATGAAAAAGGAACTGAGAGAGTTCTCTTTTAAGTGTTTTTCCAAACTCTATAATCTTGAAAAACCTTCGAGTTTACTATCTCTAGACTCGTTAAACAAACATTGATGGACCCGTGATGGGACCGAACCACTCCTTCTCAGGGTTCATTAAAAATAATTCGAGAGACTCATCCAAAGGATGAGCTTATATCAACAAGCATATGTGATCCTCTTCAAGCTTGCGTAAAAATAAAGAGGTACTTGCCAGAAATGGTGGGGGGAAATTGGGAAAGGGATATGTTTCATCTTTGTATTGATTGGCAGTAAGTGTCGCTCTTGAACATGACACCCCCTATTCACCATTTGAAGTCGGTTTGGGAAATCCATTTGTCTCTCTTTCAATTGATTACAAGGTTATTCCATGTGTCGTCTTTGAGTCAATTCTACCAAATCATTGGTCGTGTCATTCAAATGTTTAAGAGAAGTCCATGTGAAACCTATATTGAGTCGGCCATCTGCAGTTATCCATTTTCTCCGTGTCGGCCTTCCCTGTGTCCAGTCCAATTTACAAAATTCTCTGTTTCACCTTCAAACTCTATTACTCATTTCGTGTCATTGATGGGGGATACATCAAGGCCCTCCTGTGACAAGTTTTGTTTTGTCGACTTCAGCTCATTATCCGGAATCAAGACTTAGAAATTATTTAGTACCTTGGAGCTTGCATGCTTCAATGGCAGGTTTCCTCGCTTTCGACAGTGGGTTTACATCATTGACCTCTGATCGAAAGATTCCATCGGATGTTTGACATCAACTCATTTATTCACACTCGATGGATTGTACTATGGTACCTTGGGAGTCATTGACATCAATGGTGATTTCCCTCGCACTTGTTAACGGTTTCATCAATGACCGGTAATCAAGTGGTTTCTACCATGTTCGACTTCAACACATGTAATCACATGGTTAGATTCATACCTTGGGCAACGAGATTGAAGACCCTGGATATTATCTTTGTGATCCATATTGCACGATGGAGTATGTATAATTTGCGACACATAGATCCACTGTGTATGTTTCGTGGCTATGTCGTCTTGATTTGAAATTTATCACATAGATCCACAATGTATTCCAGTGGCTATTCTATATTTTGACGGCATGGATCCACAGTGTATGATTGGTGGCCATGACCCATGTCTACAATGTCATCAGTCTGTGATTTGAGTATGGGAATGCCTACCTCAGAATTGGTATATATGATATTTTGCATATGCTTGATTGTTCGTAGGTTTCTGATTAGATGTGCTCCTGGTTCTCGACACACACATGCAGCTTACAAAGTCTATCGACTGTCACTGGTTCCAATCTCAGACTTTGGGGGGCATTTTGTTACCCATGATTTTGGCCATGATGATGATGTATTGATGATGGTGTACTCAGGCTCTTCATTAGAACTTTCTCCTGAGAAAAGTTACCTTCATCTCTTTCCAGAAATCACAGTTTTGAGGAAGGTTCATAGGCTGCCAATACATTTGCCTACGAGAATGCATGATTCTTGCAGGCTGCCTTAAGCTAGGGTGCGAGAAGTTCGCACTGTGTCTAACTACTAGGGTGCGAACTCTTTCTAAAGAAGGGAAAAAGATGAATTCTCGAACCTTCTAGAAGGGAATCTTCTAGAAGAATGAGATGGCATTCGAATGGTTATCTAAGTACTGTATTTCCTGATATGTTGGGATCATTCTTATCCAAGTAACCAATTCATTATTTCCTATAAATTGAGTGGATTCTCATGGAAAAGGTTAGAAGAAAACAAGGTTAAGTGAGATATTGGAGAATTAGTGATTGTGTGAAGGACTGAAGCTACAGCAGCTAAGGAACTCCAGCAAGTTCATCAAAGGTGGTTGATCTTCTTCATGCAAATGAGCAAGTGTGTGTGTCAGAGCTAAGGGTCATTGAAAGGAGGCTTGCAACATCAAGGCTCAGGTTGTAAGTTTTACTTTCTATCAATATAATACAGTAATGTGTCCCTTTCCCATAAAGTTAATTGCACTTTATTGTATAAATCCTTGATCATATACATAGATAAATTGTTGAATAGAATGTGCTTCCTTCACTTCGATTGGTTTGTATTGTCTTGATCTTGACTGTACAAGAGCATTGGAGCGAAGCAGGAACAACAAAGACCAAAGGAAGCGATTATAAGATATGTTCTTTAATCGTGCCTCTTAGTATATTCAATAGTTAAAATCTAGGGAAAGAGTATCATTTTGTTCTATTTTGTTCTAGATCCAGGTGGATCTAGGGAGATCGGTTTGTGTCCGCACTTACGGATTTATCCAATAACAACGACTCTGTCAGATTGAGGTTATTTTAACGCACGCTCACTGGCCCATCAACCAAGTGGTATGTTGAAGAAAAATATGGATCCCATGTAACCTTTGAATCCTTGGCCAAAGCATTTTTTACTTTCTTTCAACTACTCATTCGTCATGACAATGGTCTTGAACTACTCTCAGAGTTTAAACAAACTTACACCATGCGCATCACCGACCATATTCAAGAATGGCGCCGGCGATGTAGTCTCTGCAAAGATGAAGCCACCCCACAACAATGTCTCAATTGGTTCCTCAAATCACTTGTTTCCCTCCTTGAAAAATATGTGGCTGCCACCTCCCCCCAGTCTGAAGAAGAAGCCATCAGCAAAACTCAACAATTCAAACTCATTTACTCACAGTCAGTCTACTTATATACGGTATTGCCTAATGCCCCGAGACCCGTACCCTTTGGCCAAGACAAACCTGGGATGTCTCACTCCACGGATGGATTGATTGGTACCACGACCCACCACAATCCACCCCCCAAACAACCACCTATGTATGGAACACCTCAATATCCGCCAGTATATGGATGATCCCCTTATTATTCTCCTCCCCCCTATCAACAACCATACCATGTTCCCCCACCCATAAGTGGACCCCTGCCGACCCCCATAACACGTCCGACTATTCCACCTAGTTCTGGAAACACCTCTACCTCTACTTGCTCCCTAGGAACTAGTGAAAGCACCATGCCTTCCTATCTACCTTACAGATCATTGCCACAACAGAGTCTGTACTTCCCATTCCCTGGTCCTCCCCAGCCTATTGCTCCTCCACAAGGCCAACCACATGTTGGGGTTCACTTTGTTCAACCTTCTCCCATTCAACAAGTCCATCACTTTGAACAACTAAATACGGAAAATCCGGCCCATCAGTTGAACAATGCCAAAAAGAAAGGAAAAAATTGAAACAATAATAATCCAGGACCAGGAGGGAACCAAAACCACCCCCAACAAAACCAACCTGTTGGGGGCAACCAAAATCAGGGGAACCAGAACCCCCAAGGGATCAATAACAATAAACACCAAGGGAAGAACAACAACAATCTTCAGACCAACTTCCCTTGTGCCCTTTGTGGTGAGTAAAACCACTATACTCACCATTGCCCTCAAATCACTGACTTCAAACAAACAAAAGCATCCGAAAATGGATCACATCCCCGAGTACCGCCTGCCCCCCAACAGGCCTCACAACAATATGTGCAGCAAGCACCCCCGACTGTACTACAAAAATCCATTCCTCACCAAGGAGTGATGAACACCCAACAAGAGATACCACTTTCCCCACCACAAATGGGACAGTATCCACATCCTAGCAATCCCACGGATCGCACTATCCTCCTTACTAGTGAGGAAGAAGTTCTTCTGCAAACACAAACTCATCAATATAGTGCACCTCCTGACTTTGTTCCCACTACCTCAAACACAACCTCATCCACAAATAGACCACCTTTGATGATTCCTCTCCCTAACGTTGAACCCCCCCTTTGTATCCCTCGCATCCCATTACAACGGAACATCAATAACCCTCAGGCTAGGGTGACACACAATTATATCCTGGTCGATGACTTGACACAATCTCCTGCTTCCATGTCAGTTTTAGAAGTCCTTCAGACATGTCCTACACAATAGAAGTTGTTACTTTCCACCCTAGGGGTAGTCGACCCTAGTGATACTCGCCTCATCACCTTTGATCTTGATAGTGGGGAACCCCGTCTCCCCGCTCTGGTCGCTTTCCAAATACCAGTTCAAATTTGGAACATCATCGTTCACCGCTGCATTATTGATGAAGGTGCATCCACATGCATCATGTCCAAACCCGTATGGCATAAGCTGGGTTCCCCCGAGCTCATACCATCAGCCATCACTTTGAGAGCTTATGATGGACAACCATCCTCTCCTGAAGGGATCTTCCAAAATGTCCCCATTGAACTCGGGGGAAAAACTATCCTCATTGACATTGAAGTTATCGATGCCCCACTGGATCACAACATCTTGTTTGGGTGTAGCTAGATGTATGCGATGAAGGTTGTGGCCTCTTCTGTATTTTGTACCATGATGTTCCCCCACAACGGGAAGATTGTCACTATCGACCAAGTGTTGCATTACGAACGTAACCCTTCCTCCAACATCGATAATGTCCTACCCTTTATTCACACTAATACTGAGGCTTACCCACTCATCGAAATGGGTCTCGACATTTTCAAAGACCCATCCTTGCTAGGGACATATCATGGAGCACCCCCACTTATACATCCCTCAACACAAGTATGTGCCATCTTATCCAACAAAACTACATCTGAAGATACTCTCTCTCCCACTAAGACTTCTATTAGCCCTGACGTCCCACTAGTCGCAACGCTTCTCCCTCAGGAAACCCTAGACAACTCTTCAGTTCTTCCTATTCCTGACCTCCCCCTCCCCCAGGGCCATATCCTGGTTCGGGAAACAATCCCCCAAGCCATTACTCAAATCCCTTTCTTTTACCCCCCACTGGGTGTACAAGATTTCTAGGTAGCCGCAACGCTTACCCTTCCTAATATGGTGCTGGAAATCCCTGTATGGTATCTACATCCCCCTGAGATGGTTCCCCAACCATCCCTCTCTCCCCAAACAAAAAGAATCCCGATGAAGATTCCAATACTAACCCCCACCACACCACCACCAACCCCACTTGCCAACACCACCGCTACAACTGGGGGAAGATGAAAGAAGAAACAACCCACCACTCCTCCTCCCCAATGAGTTCAGCCTCCTTGTGCACTATGCAAGAAATATGGACACCCCACTAATAAGTTCCCATCCCTCCCTGAGCTACACAATTTAATTCAACTACCTCGGGCAACGACACCATTGATCGCTTCCTCTACTTCACCCAATACTACCGCCACTCCATCCCCTACTATAGGTAGCAAAGTTCTGCGAACCAAATTTGCATGTGCCATCTATTCAGAGTATGGCCATTACACCCACCATTGCCCATTGTTACCTCAATTTCGTCAGACGCTAACGACATTCCATTGGAGCTCCCAGCAAGACCCCCCTCCACCCGCATCATCTCACACACTGGTCACTGACATCCACTATGTAACGACCTCTGTCAATGAACATATGTGATGTCCTTGTGCTTTATATGAATCACTTTATCACTTTACATATTAGTTTCCCAAGATCATTGAATATAGGCATCATCAAATGAACCTTATTCGAACCCCTCCCATTCCTCCAATGCCAATGCTGCCCGTAGTTCCCCCTACTCCCTCCCTAGATATTGTTTATATTTTCTCCCCCGAGCTTGAGGGACTTCCCACTCCTACATGGTTCATCGATAGCCTGGATGAGGATTTTCCCCCAAATCCCCCCAATTCTCCCATTCATTTCCCCATGGAAATCTTACGCCCAACTTCCATTTTCAAACCACAATATCTCAATATTTGGTTTATGACAAGCGAACCCACGCAACCCCCTAACTTCATTTCCCTTGCTTCTTCAGCAACCAATAAGCACACAAAATACATAGTTGTCATTGGCCTCCTCGCTGAGGCCAGTCATCACCATATTCGTTACCTTAGTGTTTTACTAGATTCCCAACTAGTGGTCCTCCAACTCAACAATGTGTACCGTGTCCACGATCCTTGCCTCTTCCGCAAATACCTTCAAGTTAGACTTTTATCTCGACATTTTGATTTCATCACATTTACACATATTCCAAGACAATTTAATCAAATAGCAGATAATATGGCTAACCTAGTGTTAGATTGGCATTTATCACATCAAGATACTAGTACGGATGCATAAATCATCAACAGTCTGTCACAACATATAGATTAGACATCATAAAAAACACTAAAAAACATCAACACATGTGAACATCACAAAGATCGCACAAATGTATATCC
>JASDQU010011712.1:38291-54263 GCA_032191745.1 Picea mariana | reverse complement strand
ATATATATATATATATATATATATATATATATATATAATCAGTCAATGTGCCATCAATGTTTACAAAAACAAATTATACATATACAACCATCTGTAGGTTGGTGAACCACCTCACCCCTATAGATACAAAATTGGTGTCACCACACCATGTACAAAAATGGGCTTGCGGGCCTATATAAATACAAAAAACATATATAGAGGATCTCATGGTGCCTCTAGAGATCCACCACCTGGTCCTCTCTCATGAGGAGGTGCCCCACCAGCTAGGGGTCCCTCAGGTCCTCGGGTCAACGTGCTAGTCATCGTTGCCCCTACTACCATTTCCCTGCAGATCAATGTCCACAACTTTGTTGGTAGGCCCACACACTTCTCCAGAACTCCCTCATACTGGATGTGCATTCACATGCCCTCAGGAAATCCCTGTAGTACCACCTCTAATCGGCGGCGAAAATCCTCAAAATCTCCCCGGCCCCTGCCAGAGGAGCATGTGATGGCCCTGCACCCGGATCATCAAAACAACGCCTCTTTCCTACTCTCTCGTCATCAACAGGCATCGGCCCAACATCATCCCGTTGCCGTCTCTCTCCAGCCCGTGGCTCTCCCCGCAGAGGTCTCACCGACCCGTGACGAGTCGGTGCTCTAACCAACTCAACCTCGTGCCCGCGAGGTCCCACATCTTCACACACAACAAACACATGATAGCGTCAAAATCTACCCATAAATAAAATACAATGCTATACTATCTAAATATCAAAACATCAAATTTAACATCATACCTCTGTGGTTGAACACCTCCCCAGGAAGTAGCATCATCTCCAGATCATCCCAAAAATCCATCCTGAAATATGGATAGAAAAGTATGATCTGTGGCATCTGAAGCCACACCCATGCAGCCTTGGACGTAAAGTAATGACCTCCCTCCCCACCACCATGGCAAACAAAAATAGTTGCCCATCGCCTCAATTGCGACTCTCGCACACTAGGTGCATCCAAAATCACTCTAGGGCACAACATAGGCACCCTCTCCAAGAACCACACCACCAAAATGGACCCAAAGGCGAACTCCCCTAAGTCAGCAGCTCGACACTTGTCCAACTGCCCTACCATCTTGACATTCAGCATCACGCCCCAGGCAAAATGCTCACCTGCCAATGCCCTCTGCATAACCCTTAACGGACCCCCACTGATTCAATGAATCACAAGAGACCCATAGACTCTCACCACCATGACTGCCACACAACGATGTACAAGGGAATCCATCTCCCCAATCCTCACCATAGAAACCGACATGAAGTCCTCCCTCGAACAGTACCTCCGGGCTAAGGTAGCCAACTGCCCATCCCTGGGTAACACGGGCTCCGTTGGTAAAGGAGTTCCCCAAAAATGGAGCCCCGTTAGAAAATATATATCTTCCACCGCAGTGAAGGCCAACTCTTCACCCTGCATAATGAAGAAATGCCTCTCTGGACTCCACATCACAATCAGGAACTGCAATAAATACTCGTGTGCCCGCAGTAAGGAGCACTAAAAAAACTTCAACAACCCACAAGCTGTCGAAGTATCCCAGACCGCTGGCTCCTCATCCCTCACTACCTCCCTCAAGCGTGACCAATCCCTCTCTCTCTAATGAATTGGCATCGTCCAAATGATCACCTGTATCCACATATATAGTACTTGATCAGCCATCACAACCCATAAAACCATTCAAATCTCCATAAAAAGATCAGTTTTTTACCCCTCTGCTTTGCCTCAAAGGTGAGACATTTTTCCCCACAGGCACACACATATGCACGCATATTCATCCCACAATTGCGTACTCATGAACAATTGTTGACCATACAGAGGCGCACCCATGCACCCCTTTCATACATACAGACACGCATGAGTGCGCGCCTATTCACAACACATTTACGCACACATGCGCAACTGTCAGAAACACAACCGTGTATACATGCACCGTTGTGCTTCGAACAAATGCACATTGCATGCACGCCTGTTTTTCCCCTTCCAGTGCCCCCATGTGCGGCTCTCCCAATTATAGCTGCACACATGTGTGTGTGAATCTTTCGATCGCACGTGCACTAGGGGGCCCACACACAAAATCCCCTGTACGGTCATCTGTACATCCCCTACCCAAAAATGAAATCCTAACTAGTATGCAGGAGGATCTGACCACTAGCCTGACACTCGCGGAATTTGGATCACCCAACTGGATCTCCCGAAATCTCCAAATCTCCTATCAAATCGCTCGTCCACTCAATAAGACAACAGGTACAAATGAGGTGGCATTGTGGGCCCTACAGCTATATATAGTCCCTTTTTCCAAACTTCCAAACATAATTTCGGGAGTGTCGGGCATCCATTTTTTCAATCTGTCTTCAGCCACGGGATCAAAATCTCGCCACCTACATCATTCCATTCCCCGGGCCACGATCCATCATCGGCCCCTAGGGGGCCTTTTTCTCATACCACACTCAGGTACACATGCTTATTGTTCACACATTATTGAATAACTGTTATATGATCTTTCTCTTCAGATATTGTTCACATCGGGTAGTTAGTTTTCATGTGTGCAGGTACTTGATCATTATACATCAGCATTCCTCCTTCAGGTATATCATCGACACTGGCATGCATTCATTTCCTCTTAATATCAAAATTGCATCTCCCAGTCACACCCTCGGATCTTTACCTCTAGTATCCCTATATCCGGCTCTGCAGTACTGTTACCTTTGCTGCAATTTGGTACTGTCACCCGGTAGCACTCTCCCCCACATGAGTTGTTCCATTCATAGTACCCCTTGGCACTTTGACACTCATGTTGTTTTCACTCTTTAGGGATGGGAGTCCCGATAGTACCACGCATCGTCAAGACCCAGCCACATATTCCTTCTCATTTTTCTAGCCTACCCAATGGACTCCCAGTTTGCTTCATCATGGTTCTATTTTGACTGCACCCTCGAAGTATCATTAACCATCCATTTTCCCATCTACAGATTGTCCTCCATACATTTCCCTAAATACAAAAACCCACCTATGGGGCCCTCACCCTCCACTTGTTTCCCAAACAACTTGCGCCATCATCGGCCAAGCCATATTTCATTGGGGCACCCGTTTCTATATCTGCACAGTCATCCCAACTCATTCTTTATTCTTTTGGTAATTGTACAAAACCTTTTCCCCGCATTTACATAGCTTTCTGTTATCGCCTTTAGTGACCTTCCTTTTCCGGCAAAGCAACCCTTATCGCCCTTGGTTGGGGAATTTTTTTTCACTTCCTCTCCTCACTGACATTATCCATAAACCTCGATTATCTTACAATCCATACACCTTTTTTATCTCTGCGTTTCTCCATTTTGTCATGCCTCTGGCGCAATTTACCCCTATCTAGTCATCCTCCTGACACTAGATTTAGTTTCACAGTTGCTGCCACTCATACATCACATATATCCCCAACCAAGGATAGTCTTGAGTCTCACTACTTCTTGACTTCGTCCATGTTTCTCACCAGTTCCTGATCTCATCCAGTGGATTTCATGAAGCCCTTTTCTTCTTGGAGTCGCGTCTCCCTTTTCTGTCAACATCAACACAGTTTCCAGAAGGGTGATAGTATCTTGACTCTCATTACCTTTACAATGATGAGTCTCGGATGACACAGAGAGAACCATCATTTCTCTCTGCTGTCGTTGAACCCCACGACATTCGAATTCAACACTCTATCATGTGGCGATGGGTCTTACTTTGCGAATATTGAAGTTGTTTTCATATATGCCGAAGACCTCTCAAAGTTGATAGACTATCAATGTCTGTACATTATCAACACTTCTCACAGGTGTCCTTACCTTTTTCAGAGTTTTTTCACCATTAGAATTGTCCTCTATTATTATCAACCCGCCCCGGAGGGCGTTGCAATGATCTACATCAACACACAAATTCAATTACTATCTTACACATTTTTGAGTTACATAACACGGGCATGGGGCATGCCCGCCTTGTTTGTACATAGTTTTACTTTCACCCCTTGTGAAAGGTTTGGATCTTACAGGTTCCCCTTTCCCTCCAATGGGTCACCCTTGATACTCCCCACAACGCTCTTTATATGGGTCGCTCTTGATACTCCCCACAATGCTCTTTCTTACAAAGGTACTCTCAGTAAAAGAAACATTGATATATTTCATCTATACGTATGCTCCTAACCTCACACATCAAGGGGTATCTGTTATCACCGAAATTTCATCCGCAAATGGTTACAGGAATCCAACATCATCAAAACACTCATTAGTTCACTCATGGACCAAAAATGCATTTTCAAAAGGTCCAAAACTATACAACCAACTATAAAATCAAAATGCGCTAAGACTACATAGGCAGCACGCGCACACGTATGTTAATGGGCAAATTTGACATGTCGCCAAATGGAAGAATAGATCTGGTCCGGGGTTGTCTAAATAACCCAAGCCATTTGGTGTAACCTATTCTGACGGGGTTAATGGCTCCGTTAGCCAACTAAGGTCCTAAAGATAGAAAAATAAAATAAACTAACTAAAGAAAAGATTCTAACAATAGACACAATAATTATAAATATTTATCTAAGAATGTGAATATACAAATGATTATGAACAGTTTATATACAGTTTACAAGATTTGCATGAAATCTTGTGAAAATGATTGTTTGATAAAGTTTCTGAATCAAATATGAACAACACTTCTTTTTGGCTTTTTTTTTTTTTAATATATTAAATGAATAAATACTAAATGAATACGATTGAAACAGTGACAAAAAAACAGTCAAAGCTAATTAATGTAATCATTGTTTCATTCATAAACAACTTAACTAAATAACATACAGAATAACGTGTAGTTGATCAATGAAATTGGTATTATCTTTCTATGTTGTATGAGCTCTTGCATGTACTGTTGTTAAGGGAAACCTATAACAAAACAATACTAGCACTTCCAAAATACATTCAAAGAAGTATTTGATATTGGAGTAAATTAATAACAATAGGACGACAACTAATTAAAAATCCCGTGATCTTAAGATAATCAATATTTAAGAACGAAAGAAAACTCAATTCTAAGTATTGATATTATCCATCATTTAACATTAGAAATAAATTCCACAATAATCAAATGATCGATTGATCACACATAAAAAATGGAATAAGAAATTATGGAGAGCATATAACATTTAACAATATGAAAACACCATATGATGACAAGCTAAAGCTAAAATCAACCATAATAATATTCTCATAATATAACAATAATGAAAGAACGAAATGGAATAAGCATCACATAGATCTAAAGCCAAAGATGAATTGCTTTCCCATATTGTTTCTCAAAATCACATGCCCATATTGTAGTCCTGGAAGAATTTTTGGGATAATAGACTCTTAAAGATGGAAAAAATTAATTAATACATAAATGATAGTAATTAATTATGTATTGATAAAAAAATACTAAAGATAATTTAAATCAGTTCATAATCAATTATTAAAAGAATATGAAGATATTATAATGAAAATAAAATTATTTTACTCATAGGACAAAAGCCATTAAGCAACCTGGAATTTCATATTCTTCTTTGAAAATACTCTTCCATTCTCCCAAAGATTCCAACTATCCATTACTCCATTTGAAAAGAAGAAAAGTTTACAAAATAAATAATATACAAAAGATAAAGGATTAAAATCCTCCTCTCATTTTCTTGGATCCTTTGGCTCTGATCTTTCTCATATATTTATAAAATGAATGAACAGTCTAGGCGTCACTAATAATTTCCGCCACTTGAAATTTTCCTCGTAAAGAGACCCAAATATCTCTCAAATCGTGCATTTTGTTGGGAAAATCTCCATGCGAAAGGTAAATGGGTCCATTTGGGTTTTAGGTTTTCAACTGTTTCTTCAAATTCCTCACGGTTTGGCTGCAATCAGTCCTACAAAATCGTGTGTCTGATCTTGACGCCTTTCCAAATTTTATCTGTTGTTGCTCATAAAATTATTTGTAGCAATTCAATATTAATTTTGGATCAATCATCTTGAACGTATTTGGATAATAAAATCAAGCCATGATCAGATCCGTATAAAATATTTGATAATAGAAACCCGTGAAACAAAAAGAAACCTAAATTAATAACCTAAAAATTGAGAATAAAACAAAATCTAGAACAATAAAATAAAAAATGAATTTAAACTAACTATAAGTTCTAAAAAAACATTGTTTATAATGATCTTAAAACTCTAGAAGCTTTAAGTTAATGAAAAAGAGAAAAATATTAATTTTGGTTTTTTACAAAATCAAACAAATGATAGATAATTCTTTTTTATTTTTTATTATTATTATGAGATGCAAAATGAAAAAAGAATTTAATTAATTAATATCACCAAATGATTTTATGAAAATGAGAAACCAATCAAGATATTATTTGATGAAGTATTGAACACATTATTCAAAATAGTCAAACTTGCTAATGAGCAAAAGAATAAGCACATAATCATAATTTTTTTTTTTTTAAGTAAGTAATTTTATATATAAGGGCCTTCAAAGAACCAAACCATAAGTACAAAATTGAGTGCCATCCGGGTTGTAGTTACTGAACTGCTCCAAAAGGAGAAACCAGTTCAGCCAACAGGGTAATTCTAACACCTGAGTTCTTATCAGTCTTAAAAAACACAAAGTTGAGCTGACAAAGATGCTACTAGAGGAAGAACTATTAAAAAAGAACATCCCCCTAGAGGGGTTAGATAATTGGCGTATAGTCTGGCACATACTCTGGCAGATAGCCTGGCCACGACTCCTCTTCAACAGGTGTCCCGCCGGTTGCCCATTGCATGTCGTCGTCCCTGGTGCACGCGCCCTTGTTAGTAGCTGTCTCGGCGTCTCCCGATGGAATGTGCGCCTGCAGACCGATGGCCATGACCGCCTCCTTGATCTCCTGCCGAACCGACTCCTCAACGACCTCGGCGTCGCCCAACAGAATTTGCGCCTGCTTATCGATGGCCATGACCGCTTCCTTGACCTCCTGTTGAGTCGGCTCCTCGATGACCTCTGTTGCGCCATGCTTCCTGAAACTCTCGTTGTCACTTTCGGTGGAGGGCGCTTCTTCTGAAGCCATAGGAGAGGCTTCTTGGTAAGTGGAAAGAAGCTAGAGGAGGGTTGAGAGCCTCCCATCCACAGGCTGTAACAAAAAATGGAGGTCCTCCACTCCCTGACGGAGTTTGAAGACCAAGTTGTAAAGGATGGTGAAATTTTCTTGCCACTGAAAGTCTGGCTCTGAGTTAGAGGACATCGGCGCCTTGTTACGGGTGGCTCGACCATGAGAAGGCATCCCTGTGGGGGATTTTGGGGAAGCAATATTCGACGCAGGGGGAGGAATGGAGTGCTTGGAGGTTGAAGGAGCTGTGAGGTGGTGCCATGAAGGGCTCAGCCTGGTGTCAATTAAGGCTAGGCATTCGAAGCGTGGGACAGGTGCGGTGGAGGGATTGTGAATGGATATCTCAGGCAGTAGGAGCGTTGAGAAGAGAGTTGAAGGTGAACCATGAGGAGAGGCCGAAGCACGAGGCCGTCAAGGATGCCAGGGAGAACCCCTTCGCGGTCTACCTCACTATCGTGGCATGGTTTGGCCCGGTAAGTGGGAGTGGTCTGCCAGACCAAGGGGGAGGACCTGGAGCGGTCGGGGGGTCATAATAACCACGAGCACACAATCAGAACTAGGCCGAAGCTGCGGGATGGTAATGCAAAAAAATGGAGACATTGCACCCGGCGAAATAAAGGTCGAAGGAGCCCGAGTAAATTCCCCTGCGATCGACGTAAATACAATTTATTGCAAGAGGTAGTTGACAGATATTGGCACGATCCGAGCACATGGCTCACTGCCTTGCTGGCTCCTCTGCATCTCCTCTGTGTGCTAGGTGGCTGGCCCTAGCACCCCATCCGGGTGTTTGTCCACTTTCGCAGCTCTGTGGATACATTGTTGGAGGATAGGGTGATCCGGAGTGAGGGAAGTGTTGCAGAGGATTTCCAGTCCATCCCAGTTGACCCCTAGATTAGCCAAGTCATCCGCTACCTGGTTCACATTCCTTATAACATGAGAAGGTATGACTACCTGATTGGGTTGTAGTAAGTCTGTGATGGTCTTTAGCCCATGCGAGAGTCTCCAGCTGGGTGAAATTTTGTCCGGATCTGCTCCATTTAAAAGTCTGCCGAGGAGATTGACGATGATTTGGGAATCGCCCTCTACAATCAGCTGGGTGAAGTTGTGATCCATGGTGAGTTGCAGCCCCCGAGTGAGTGCCCAGAGTTCTGCCACATTGTTCATGGTGTGACCAAGGGAGCCTACATTAATGAGAATGATGTGCCCGTGGTGATTGCGGAAAACAACTCCATAACTCGCAGCTCCTGGATTGCCTTTGGAGGCCCCATCAAAATTGAGTTTGATGAAGTCAACCAGAGGGACTGACCAAGAGGAGGGACTGATGGTAGGGGGAGGGGCAGAGAGGATAAGGGGGTGAGGGGAAAGGAGAGGTAGCCAGTTCTTAAGGATTAGAATTTTTGAGGGATTATTGGTCAGGTCTGTTTCGTTCCAAGGTTGGAGGTTGAGAGTTTCCAGAATGTTGAGGCGGCAGCGATTCCAGCAGTGTTTCCATGGGAGGAAAACGTTCTTGAAGAGTCTTCTATTTCTTTCCTTCCATACCTGCCAAAGGATGAAACCAGGAAGCAATTGCCAGATACAATTGAGGAGGGGAGAATGAAACACTTGGTCCCTCTAGTTTGTGATAGTGTCGACGATGTTGTCTCGAACACAATCCAAGGTGTGCATGATGAGCGCACTTTGGTCCCAAATTTGTGCGGTGTATGGGCAAGAAGTGAGGAGGTGATTCATGGTTTCAACAGTCTCCCCACAGAGTATGCAGATGGAAGGCCCCACAAAGCCTCTTTTGGAAAGGTTGTCCCAGGTTAGTATGCTTGAGTGGACCATGAGCCAGAGGAAGAGGGTGTTTTTGGGCCAATGTCTGAGGTTCCAGATCTTGCGCCAAACAGCCCGTGTAGGTGCTAGGTTCGGTTGGATCTTGATGTGGTAAGCTTCTCGTATGCCATATGTGCCTCTTGGCCGGTATCCCCATCGGAGAATATCCTCTCCCATGAGCTTGGGGATTTTTCGTTTGAGCATTTCGTTCTGGTAGGGGCCCAGATCCACGTGGCCATCTAGGTTCATGCTTTCCCTATCAAGATGCCAATGTCGTCAAGTGTTATCTTGAGGGTCATCCAGCCAATAGTCCACTACTGTTGTCAGGCCTGCCTGTGTGGCTTGGGTGTTGATGTGCTCAGCCCAATCCTCGTGGTCCATAATTGGCCATTGTTGCCAGGAATCTTTCCAGAATAAGGTTGTTTTCTCATTCCTAATTTCCCAGAAGGCATGCTGGGTGACAAGCTGTCTATTCTACTTAGCCGCTGCCCAAATTAAAGACCCTGGTGTGTCACCATTCCAGCATATGAGATTTTTTTCTGCTACCTCAGGTGCATATTTCTTCCTCCATAACCGTGCCCAGAGGTCCTTGGGTTTCTTAAGCCATCGCCACCATATTTTGGCACTGAGGACTTTGTTCATGATAGCAGGATCTCGTAAGCCAAGGCCTCCTTGCGCTTTGGGCTGACAGAGTTTGTCCCAACTGACAAGCGCTATTTTATTCCCTGTGTTGAGACCTTGCCACAGGAATTTTCTTCTGTAAGCTTTTAATAGTTGAGAGTACAAAGTTAGGAGCAGCCAGCACCGAGAAGATGTAAGTGGGAAGGGCCTAGAGAACAGCTCAGAGGAGAGTGAGATAGCTTGGAAAGTTAAGAACTCTGAGGGTCTAGGATGAGAGCTTCTTAGTAAAAGAAGAGAGAAAATGCTCCCAAGAGGAGTTTCGAAGGGTGTTATCGATCAAAGGGATACCAAGGTATTTGGACGGAAGGGAGATTCTTTGGAAACCTAAAAGATCAGAGATATGGCGCTGAATAGGGGGGGGTGTATTAAAGAAAAAGATTAGGGACTTGTCTTTGTTGCAGTCTAGACCTGAGGCTTCAGAGAAGGTCTGGAGGATCTGAAGAATGGAGTTTTCTTCCTGCACCGTTGGGGTGCCCATCATGAGCGTGTCATCCACGAATTGGCTGTGCGAAATAGGAGGGGAGATGCCATGCAGTGGTAGACCTGCCAGAGTGTTGTTTGCAACTTTTGCTTGAATGCATCGACTAAGACCTTCTTCCATTATAATGAAAGAGGGTCTCCCTGTCTAATTCCTCTTGAAGGGGTGAAGGGACGAGAGGGGACGCCATTAATAAGGATAGAGAAAAAAGTAGTAGAGGTAAGGTTCAAGATCCACGTCACCCAAAGTTTGTCAAAGCCAAAGGCGAGGAGCAGTTCCCTCATATAGTCCCAACTTATCTTATCAAAGGATTTAGAGAGATCTAATTTAAGGAGCATACCTGGCAATTTGGTTTTCTGCAGAGAGTGAATCACCTCATGAGCAAGAATAATGTTGTCCAGGATTTGTCTGCCCTCTATGTAGCCAGATTGTTCTGGGGAGATGATAGTAGGTAGAATGGGTTTGAGTCTTCGGGCTATCACCTTTGTTAGAAGTTTATAAATGATGTTGCAAAGGGCTATAGGTTTGAACTGCTTGGGGTGGTGAGCCTGCCCCTCTTTGGGAATGAGAGTGAGGAAGGTTGCATTGAGAGCTTGAAGGACCTGTCTAGTAGAACGAGAGTCTTCAATAATTTCCCAGACCTCTACCCTGATCATCGACCAATAGTGGTGGAAAAAATTGCTGGTGAATCCGTCTGGGTTGAGTGCCTTGCCTCTTTGAGTGTCTTGCAAAGCCTGATCTACCTCCTCGATTGTGATGGGCCAAAGTAGAGCTGAGTTTTTCTCCCTGGTGACGAGGGCAGGCACATGTTGCATTACCTTAGCTATGGCTTCCGATATGTTCGAAGAAGGTTCCGTGAGGAGGTCTTTATAATAATCTGTCAGTGTTGCTTCCAGGTCTTCATGGGAGAGAATTGGCTCACTAGTGGTGGAAATTAAGTGTGTGATTCTATTGGTATGGCGGCGTTGCATGAAGGATCTATGGAAGAACTTGGTGTTGCGGTCCCCCTCCTTGAGCCACTGGATACGCGATTTCTGTTTCCATAGAATCTCTTCCTGTGCTTTTTTGGCCTCCAATTGTTGAGTAGTTGTTGCTTCCTGGGATTTCAGCTCATCTGTTAACCCTTGCAGTTGGATCTGGGTTTGAATCGTCTTCATCTGCTCTGAAAGTTGCCTTTGGGAGTCAAAGATTTTGCCAAAGGTTTGCTTGTTCCAAGTTTTGATGAGTTGTTTAAGGTTTTTTAACTTCTGCTGAAATCTGAACATCTTGGAACCATGGGTAACCTCTACCTGCCTCCACCAATCCTGGATCTTAGCTTGGAAGTCTGGATGGTTGAGCCAGAATTGTTCAAATCGGAATGGTTTTTTCCCCGGTGACGTCGGCACTTCCATCCACAGCTGAATGGGCCAGTGGTCCGAGCCATGAATGTTCAGAATACTTGCCTCCATAGCTATTCCCTCCAACATAAGGGAATCAGAGATTAGGAAGCGATCAAGTTTGCAAGCAATTTGGTGTGATCCAGTTCTTCTATTTGTCCATGTGAAAGTGCCATTGATAGATTCCAGGTTGATCAGATTGAGTTTATCTATGAGGCTGTTGAAATCATTAGTGTCTTGATCTAGGCGCCGTGAACCCCCTTTTTTTTCCTCCAGATTTCGAATGAGGTTGTAATCGCCCCCTATGGTCCAGTGATTGTATCTAGTCAAGTTGGAGAGGTATTCCAAACTCCTGAGGAAGGCCTGTTTGTCCCTTGGGTTGGCTGGGCCGTAGACATTGGTCAGGTGTCCGGGCTTATTGGATCCTATAATCCTGTAATCCGTTGTAATAGACCATTTAGTGGTAATAAAATTCTCTAACAGCACTGTGTTGGGGTTCCATATAATATCCAGTTCACTAGCTGTGCATGTAGCTGCGGTTGACATTGCTTCCCCTTGCTTCCAACAATAGGGGAGTAGCTTATCAATGTCTTCAGTTGAGCATTTTGTTTCCTGAAGTAGTACTATGTCCGGTTTCTCCGCAAAGATCAGATCCTGTAGCAATTTTTGCTTGCTACATCCATTGAGGCCCCTAATATTCCAAGAGATAATCTTCATGATGATGGGGGGGAAGGGAGGGGAGGAAAACTGTCTGAGATGAGGTGGATTTTACCTGAATTGACCATAAAATGGCCTATTTCATGTATGAGTTTGTTAGTAGATTTCCGACCTCTTTTCTTGTCACCTTTTTGGGTTTTACTCTGGTTCTTTGATTTATTGCTCTTTATCCCCAAGCCCTTACTGGATCGCGTTGTGGAGCTGGCGAAGGAGTTGAGAAAAACCTTATGTACTTTTCGTAATTGGTTCCGGGGTATAGTGTACAATTTTTGTTGCCTGTAGGCGTGTTCGAGGTGTTCCAGGTCCACCCTGGCTAGATCTTGCTCTTCTATTTCCATATCGGCGTCACCGTCCTCGGTCTCCAAGAGATCTTGCGGATCCCCTGATGTGATTTGTGGGGGGTGATCGGCTTCCTTCCCCTCTGGTGGTCGTTCTTCCTCCTGTCCCCTAGAATGGGAGGGGTTATCCATGGGGAGCTCACTGGGATTTATCTTGGTTGAGGGGTCCTCTAGTTGATCTTGTAATATTGCAAATTTTTTACTAGTAGAGGGATCTTTACTTACTTGGTTTTGTTGCTTTCGCCCTGCTTGTCTCCTTTTCCCTCCTGGTTGAACGAAGCCGTCCTTGTCTTTTCCGCCTTCTGGGTTCCCTTCTTTGTGAGCCGCGTTGAGGGGGCATTCTCTGAACAGATGCCCATGTTCATGGCATTTCCGGCACCTAAAAGGAATGTGTTCATAGTCGATGGTCTGGATCTAGTCTTCGTCCTGGTACTCGAGAATGATGGTTCCCGACAGTGGTTTTTCTATATTCATGTATACACAAATGCGTGCATAAGAGGTGTATCGCCTCTATTTGGTAGCTTCTGAAGACTTTACATAGATTCCAATGGTATTGCCTATACCGGCCAAGACCTCTTCCAGCCAGAACTCTTGGGGGAGAGAGTATAGTCGGATCCACACCGGAACGTGGGCAAAATCTTCCTTTTCAGGGCTGAACTTCTCGGTCCATAATCTTAAGAAGAGTCCTGCTGAGTTAAAAAAGTAAGGTCCCCCATCAAAGATGTGAGTGTGGTCCTCGAGATTGTGCAGTATGATTGTAAAAAAGCCCTTGGATCCCAGTTGTAATTCATAGTGCCCTTTTGGCTTCCACCAGTAATGTATCCATTTGATTAAATCCCTCTCTGACGACCATAACCCTAGGAATTTCCCTACGAGGGCATGGTCTCTCATATACTGTTTTTTCTCTTCTATACGTGGAGAGTTGACAATGTACTTCGGGGCCTTTGGCGCTTGAGGAATGCATTTTCCAGGGAGCCAAGGTATCGACGTTGTAGCAGGGGTGGCTGCATTTTCAGGGTCGATGTCCATCTCTCAGTCCTTGAAGGTTCCTTCCATGATCAGTGTTGCTCGCAAGTCTAGCAGAGGCTCAAAGGGCGACCGCTTAAACCCCTCGTCGATGCTTCCGTTCATGGTGGCTTGGCTGTAGGAGGCACCATTCGTCCCTCCTACCTTCTGAGTCATGGCCCCAACGGGGCTAGGAGTGTAGTAGTTCGGCTAAAACCCGAAACCCTAGTCCAGATTGCAGAGAGCGCGTGGCATCAGCTGATTTAGAATTTTAGGGAAAAATGTACACATAATCATAATTTAAACGAAAGTAAACATTTGATAAAAATTAACGTTTTTGTTTAAATTGAGATTTTTATGCTCGTTTCTAACTTTTGACATATACTCTTGTAATAAATGTTTCATACTATAGTGAATGTCTTAAGTTTGTCTCAAAGCAAGCCAAGGTATGGAACTATTTGAAAAGGTTGATTCTGTATCTCATTATAATTATCAAGATTCTAATAGGGGCCCTTTAAATTTTGTAAAAATATAGGGGGAGTTGTTGGGGCCCAACAAATGGAGACTTACTGGGTGAAGCAGTTATCTCTGATCTGGTAAGATTTCATCTCAGGAAGAAAATAATAAGACTAATAAAAGGATTTAAGCTCCCTGAAATAAATTCACTCTGAAACCATATGGTATTAGGATAAGCTCAATGTTATAACCAGACAATAGAATTTTCTTTGCAGGGGATTATAACCTGAAATAATGTCTTAATCAAAGAGTCACAATGTTTATAAAAGAACTTCAATACCATTGATAGAGCCACTGCTGCCAGCAAGTGTCCATAGCCTCGACAAGGATGTCATTTAACCCACTCAAATGCTTTAATCTCATCCAATAGTTGTATCCACATGATGTATACTTCCATAAAAGCTGATTTAAAAACATATACCTACTACCTCTCGACCTAACATTGCTTCGTTGCCAGCAGGCCTGTTCAGTACCCTGACGAAGTTGTCTTGGTATCATGTGCGCATTTACCCGCTGTCAGCGAGCCTGTTCAGTACCTCGACGAGTTTACACACACTTCCTACACTTAAGTGTTTCCAACCCTCTTATGCCACTTTTAAATAATAATACAATTATATATTTCTTGATGACAAAGAGAGCGGGGTGATATTGGAGGTTAATTACAATACAGAGGAATAGTTGACCATGTAATTTATTTGCTTTTAAATTTGGAAGTTTTATCATGGTTTAGAGATTTTAAGTTTCCTTTAAGAAATCATCTAGAGAATGGGGAAGCACTTAAAAGTGATTCCTTAAGAATATGGATGGCGTAAAAAGTTTAAAGATCATCGTAATTCTCAAAGATTTAAACCATATATCTAGTGTAATACTCTGACAAAGACAATTTGAGGACAAAATGAAAGTGACAATTGACTTAAAAATCAATTGTCTGAGCTATATCTTAATATCAAGACCTCTTTGAACTATTTCAAATTGCTTGAAAAACACAAGTCTTAAAATAAATGCTTCCTTCGACAATATCTCTTTGATCAGAAATATATTGATTCAAAAAGAAAGATAAGAAGAAAACTCATTCAAAATAATCAAAGAAAACAAAAACACACAACAAACCAAATCAAATTTTATTAATGGGATTCAAAATCAGAAGTACACAAAATCAAAACAGCAAAAGAAAACTTTTCAAGAAACGATTCTAGCCAAAGATAAATTTGAGATTTTGGATCCACTAACATCTCACTGTAAAATAAAGGAAGAACTAAATCATATAAAATATCATGTGCGAGCAAGTTCTTTTCTTAATATAGTGATGCATGAGATGCTACTTTGACAAAGCATTATTATTCAAAATAAAAGAGACTAAAAGAAAATAGAAAAATCATTATTAAGATGAGTGCAGTCCTACTCGTGTCACCTTGGGTCAGGGTTGAATTGATAGTTCAAATTTACTTATCTCTTTACTTTCCATTTAAAATTTTCATGATGATACTATGTTTTCGAAAAGAAATATTCAATGAAAAATAGAGAGAAAAAGATTTAAAGTGGACTTCCCTGACAACATTCATATTATGGTTCTCTTGGTGTACCCACTTGTGTTCATAATTGTATTATTACACAAAGAAATATTGATAAATAAAACTAAAGGAAACATTCTCCTAAACCTACTCTAAACTACTAAATAGATCAAAACGCTAAGTAAAATAGTATTTCCAGTGCAGCCACAAGAGCATCTTCAATCCTGCACGACATAGAAAATTGAAAATCAGAATAAAAGAATGTAGTATTTGTAGATGAAAAAGAAATATGTCATGCTTACCTCCTATATATTCATTTAAAAACAAAACAAGCATGACCTTACCATTCTTTTGAAACTTCTTGATGTACGAATCCTCCAAC
>JASDQU010011712.1:2628-19279 GCA_032191745.1 Picea mariana | reverse complement strand
AACACTTAGGGAGTTGGTACTTCCTTCTAGTGGGTGCTAGAGAAACCAAAGAGTTGGTGCTCTCAAACAAGTTGGAGATTGTAAAACAGAGGTAGTAGCCTCACATTGAGTTGGTGCTCAATTATAAATGATGTACATAACTTAAAAGACTGCCTATCATTTCGAAGAGGAAGAGGTTTTCTCCCTTTATGGGTTTCCTTGTGAAAATATGTCTCTGTGTATATCTTATGTGCAATTGATGCTCATTATTTATGTTTTCCATATGTTGTATAATATTGATGATCACTTGATGAAAGATTAATAATGTTTTAATAGACTTAAAATTGTTTAAGCACAATAACAATTCATCCACCCCCCCCTCTCAGTTGTCTTAGTAATTTCAACAAAGAACCCAATGGACCTTGTGAGTAATGGCGATGATGGGAGAGACGAAATATGGTTATGGCATGGAAAGAACCTAATGGACCTTGTGAGTAATGGTGATGATGGCAAAGACAAAATCTCATTTGCTTTCTTAGTTCCGGTTCAACTCCAAGCGTCTATGTTTCTTTCCTCACTTTATGATATTGATTATGAACATCAGTTGTTTTCATATACGTAATTAAGCTTTAGAAGGAGGATAAAGGCAAGTTAAAGTCTCTTTGAATGCTATACCAGACCCTGACTAGCAAAGTAAATAGGCTTTGAAAAAGAAATGATTGATGAATAATGTGTAAACTCTGCTAGGGGAAATCATTCAAAAGTAGGGAAAGCTAAATGAACTACTCTAGGTAAGTGGGTTTAACTATGCTAGGATACTTCATTCAAATAAAGAATGCATAATGAATGGATTATAAATTGCGCTACTTATAAATCATTAAACTAGCAGGGAAACTCAAGATGAATTGCACTAGGTAAGTGGGTTTAACTGCGCTTAATTCATTCAAATCAAAATACAACAAAATATCATTTTCATAAAACCATATATAATCCAATGAAATATCCTACCCATCCATAAAATCCCTAACGCCTCAGTGGGTAAACTCCTAATCCTGTTTCATTTCCCCAATCTCAATTTATTTCTTCACTTTGTTCACCCCCCCTAGCCTAGCTAACCTTGGGGAGAGTTTTCCATTCTCCCAGATGTTATTCCTTGAAGCGATATGTTAAATCCCCCACATGCGGGTGATGTCGTACCAACGGATAATGAGCAGGCATGCATTCCCTATTCAATACTTTATATTGGGTGTGTGCGTGTGTAGGTGAGTGAGTGTGGGGGGTGAGTGTATTGGGGTGAGTGGGTTGAAGTAAGTGATTTTTAGGTGAGTGCATTGGGGTGAGGGAGTGAGGGTGTTCTTCCATAAGGGAGTTAGTGGAGTGGAGTTATAAAAACCAACTGAGAAATCAAGTGATCGACACAACAAACTGACCAATAAGTCGTTTGTGAGGCTTCACTGAGTGAGAATAATAGGCTTTGCTACTTGAGAAGAATACCAATCCTTACTAATAATAAAACCAATCCTTACCTTTGTTCATAGCAGTTGTTAGATTCTGTCGATGGAGAACAACATTAGGGAGTTCTTCCCTGAGCAAGATGAGTGGTCATAAAGAAATCTAGGGAGGGATTGTTTGATGCCTGAATGAAAGCTAGGGGCTAATGCTTAGCTTTACCAATCTCGGTGATTAGCTAAAACAATATCAATTGTGAGGCTTATCTGAGTGAGGGGAAGAAATACCATAGTGAGATAGCTCTGCCTAGCTAATGATTGAGGGGAAAAAATATGTCTAGCAAAGAAAGATTCGATCCAGCCATAGGTTTTCCTATGGCTACCTTGTTACGACTTCAACGACCCCACCTTGTTATGTGCCAATAATACCACCTTATAGTTAGAAATGCCACTATCGAGTGAGAATCTCGTATCCCTCCAATATGATCCTCGCTCCACCCATCCAAACAAGAGTGACTTAAAACATATGACTAGATTTCATAATCACCTATTTCTTTTATGATACCTATTCTTTCTTTTTGCATTACTTTTTATTGAATTGTTTAATTCATTATCTTCACCAAATAAACATCTTATAATATTTTTTTGTTGATTTTTCTTTTCCTCTGGTGTAAGTACACCGAGGCAGATTCTAAGGTTATTTAAAGAATTCCACAAAAATTGCATATATAAAATAACAATTACTTTTATTATTTCTTTGACTTGATGTTTTGTCCATTCAGAAGCTTCCTCTTCTCGATTTTTTTTCAGACCTATCTTAACTCGACCATGATAAATAATGGCTAGTAAGTAGGCTATAAAAGGAAATAGATTAACATAAATCGAATCAATTATTAAGTACACTTGGATCATTACATAATTCAATATTATCCTAAAATCCTTTTTCATGGCATTTATTAGTTCGGGAAGAAAATCCCTTAACCTAAAAAGAAAGTATAAAAACTTGTAAAAATTTCATTTTACAATTTCGTTCCAATTTTTTTAGTTTATACTAACTATATTAGAGGCCACTAGATTTTACACACATGGGTGGGAAAGATTCCCTTCAAGGTAAACAAAGAAATAGTTGGTTTTACAAGCGAATGGCTTTGCGCCTTGACATGGATTAAATTCAATATTATGCACCCATGTTCCTATATGTATATCGACAGATGGTATGAAATTTACTACTTGATAATGCAAATCGAGTATGTCGTATCTATAATCCTGGGGATATGGATAAGAAGAAGCCTATTGACTGCTACTATTAGTATTCTCTAAGGGACGCCCTTCCACTCGGCCTTAATTCATTGTGGGAACAAAGAAATTTAATGTATGGGATATCAAATTATGGGGAATTAATTAATTAATTATTTAATATATGTAATTACGCCATCAAAGAATTGAGAAAAGAATCTCTCGATTTGAATGCCTCAAATGCAGTTCTTCAAGTCATGAATTATATATGTAATTATGCATTTTTCCATCTACGAGGGAGAGGTACGAATTCTGGAGCAAATAAATCTTAGAAACCATGTTGTTCCTCCTCGGGGCCTAATCCATTTAATACAATCTCCTCATAGACAGATTCTGAGCCTTATGTCACCCAACCACTTAAGCTTTTGCAACCTATTTCACGAGAGGGAGAAATAATGGAGCTTAGCATATCGGGCGACAAACGTATCTTTTGGTTTTGGATTGAAGTACCATTGTAACTGGTTTTATGTGCCACTTGTGATGGGTTATACATATATCTTTGGAAGAAATAGTTTCCCCATTTAGATATTTCTGGAACATGGCGTATTGTGCTAAAAACCCAATATAGTTTTTGGTTAAACACTCTAGTTTTATAAGATTTGACGTCCTTTTTTTTAGTTATGGGATGACCTGTCGGGAATATCGATCAATGAACAAAGCTTTAGAGCTCGTTGGTATCTTTTTTTCGACATTCCATCTTAAGATTCAGTAAGTTGCTTTCACATTGATCTTCATTATATATCAGTCAATGCAAATCATTTTTGTCAGTATTGGTCAAGCTTTGATTGATCTTTGATATGCTATTATATATGGAATTATGCAATTTAGAAAGATCATTTTTTTTTCATTTCGACCAACTCTGTATATGGAATTATTGAATTTGGAAAGATCGGTTTTTTTTCATTGCAACCAACTCCGAGTTGTTATTATATATGTAATTACACTTTGACTTTTTGGGGATTTATATATTGCTCAAGGTTGTGTCATTCTCATTCTTGACGTTATGCATTACGTTTAGGTAAGTGAACTATATTTCTTCCCCTCTTTCTCACCCATGATGAGTGAGCATTAACATCCTTATGGTTTTTCTCAAGCGACTATGTACCTCTCCCTCCTTTGTCGGGAGAGAGACTTCGTTTCAGGTCGTACCTCAAATCGTTATCTAGAAGGTAAGGCCCTAGCCCTTGATTTGTTCCTTGAAGGTCATGATATGAGATAAAGTTACCCTATAAGAATTACATGTACACCCGCCTGATCAGATGCTATAGAGAAGTATGAAACCTGATCGATAACGTCAACCCTTCTAGAACGTCAGATCCCTTACCTAACCAAGCTAGATTGAGGGAATAAACATAGTGATAACTTGACCTAGCTAGATTAAGGCAATGAAATATGGGGTCCTGATCTTGGGCATCAGAGGGTGGTTAGCTTTGGGAGAAGAAATAGAAGGTATAACCTTTCACTAAGTGAAGGTCACTTGAGAATATTGCATAAGGAAGGAAATCAAATTAAGTTAAAATAAGATTAACTAAGTTAAATTCCACAAGGTTATACTAACGATGGGCGGAGGTATAACGTTCCTTGCTAAAATAATATGAAATGTGATCCTTCTCTCGTCTGGCCACTTTGTCTCAACAAAGGATTTTTCTTTTTGAAAAGGAATCTAGTTCTCTTTCGAGATTGGTAAATTACCAACAAAAGAGTGAGTAAGTCGAGTAAGTCGCCAAGAACCAAAAAGTGGTTGGGAAGGGCCCATCGCCACTCCCTTCCCCCTGGGTGGATAGGCAATAAAACCAATATTGACCTACTCCCTTGTGGGACTTAAGATACAAATTCAACAAAAGTGTTTGTCTACGTCGCTCCATCAGAATATGAATGAGATCAGAAACGTCATCATTGAGGTTCATCGTTGCAATAACTTTGGTTAAATAAAATAAATAAAACCAGATTTTTGTAAGTGGTTTTATGTGCCACTTGTGATGGGTTATACATATATCTTTGGAAGAAATAGTTTCCCCATTTAGATATTTCTGGAACATGGCGTATTGTGCTAAAAACCCAATATAGTTTTTGGTTAAACGCTCTAGTTTTATAAGATTTGACGTCCTTTTTTTAGTTATGGGATGACCTTTCAGGAATATCGATCGATGAACAAAGCTTCAGAGCTCGTTGGTATCTTTTTTTCGACATTCCATCTTAAGATTCAGTCATTTCTTTCATATTGATCTTCATTATATATCAGTCAATGCAAATCATTTTTGTCAGTATTGGTCAAGCTTTGATTGATCTTTGATATGCTATTATATATGGAATTATGCAATTTGGAAAGATCATTTTTTTTTCATTTCGACCAACTCTGTATATGGAATTATTGAATTTGGAAAGATCGATTTTTTTTCATTTCGACCAACTCCGAGCTGTTATTATATATGTAATTACACTTTGACTTTTTGGGGATTTATATATTGCTCAAGGTTGTGTCATTCTCATTCTTGACGTTATGCATTACGTTTAGGTAAGTGAACTATATTTCTTCCCCTCTCCCTCACCCATGATGAGTGAGAATTAACACCCTTATGGTTTTTCTCAAGCGACTATGTACCTCTCCCTCCTTTGTCGGGAGAGAGACTTCGTTTCATGTCGTACCTCAAATCGTTATCTAGAAGGTAAGGCCCTAGCCCTTGATTTCTTCCCTGAAGGTCATGATATGAGATAAAGTTACCCTATAAGAATTACATGTACACCCACCTGATCAGATGCTATAGAGAAGTATGAAACCTGATCGATAACGTCAACCCTTCTAGAAGGTCAGATCCCTTACCTAACCAAGCTAGATTGAGGGAATAAACATAGTGATAAATTGACCTAGCTAGATTGAGGCAATGAAATATGGGGTCCTGATCTTGGGCATCAGAGGGTGGTTATATTTGGGAGAAGAAATAAAAGGTATAACCTTTCACTAAGTGAAGGTCACTTGAGAATATTGCATAAGGAAGGAAATCAAATTAAGTTAAAATAATATTAACTAAGGTAAATTCCACAAGGTTATACTAGCGATGGGGGGAGGTATAACATTCCTTGCTAAAATAATATGAAATGTGATCCTTCTCTCATCTGGACACTTTGTCTCAACAAAGGATTTTTCTTTTTGAAAAAGAATCTAGTTCTCTTTCGAGATTGGTAAATTACCAACAAAAGAGTGAGTAAGTCGAGTAAGTTGCCAAGAACCAAAAAGTGGTTGGAAAGGGCCCATCGCCACTCCCTTCCCCCTAGGTGGATAGGCAATAAAACCAATATTGACCTAGTCCCTTGTGGGACTTAAGATACAGATTCAACAAAAGTGTCTGTCTACGTCACTCCATCAGAATATGAATGAGATCAGAAACGTCATCATTGAGGTTCATCATTGCAATAACTTTGGTTAAATAAAATAAAGAAAACCAGATTTTTGTCCCTCGAGAAGGTCCAATGTTTTAGGTTTCATCATTCAAATGTGGGAAGCTACTTTGTTCCTTCCCCGCTCTGGGAAAGCTACTTCATTCCTTTATTTTGCTTTTTCCTTTGTTTCAAAAACTTACCCTCATATTTCCGGTAGTGGGCTCTAAATCTATTGAATGTATCATTTAGTTTTTTCTCATATTCATACCATTGGGTTTTCTCTAATTCCATTCCATATAGTTGTTTTATTTCGTTGATAAATTTATGTTCAACCCGAGTTAGATGTTTAAAACACATATTTCTTAGTTCTATTTTCACCATTTCCCTTAATTCTCTATAGTTTGAGATTCTAGAATAAGATGAAAAATAAGATTTAATTCTCCTATAGTAATAAATAATGATGATATCTTGGGTTTACATTCCTTCCTCTGTCAAAACTATTATATGAGGTTGTTTCTCCCTTATCTTTTTCCTTATCCTATCTATGGGTGCTCGTAAGGTTAAGGCACCTTTTTCATATTGGATTATTTTCCCAAGAAAAAGAAACAAACTATAAACGCTTATCTTTAAGTCTAATTTAAGCTCCCAAATAATCATATTCATTTCTTCTTTAATACGGTCATCCATTAGGTTCCCCGACTCTCTGAATGTTATCAACAATTCATCCGCATACCTGAGATAGTGGATATGCCCATTAGAAGAGAGAAAGGTGGAAATATTTACATCAAAATGATGAAAATAGATATTTATAAGTATTGGAGAAACTGAGAAGCTTTGCAGGATCCCTTTGGATGACCTTGTGTAATTTTTATAACCCTAAATTTCACCATACATGCATACCTGGAATCAGGCCATCCTACTTGCTATTTTTTTCAAGCCATCATTGAGAAAATCTTCTTAAAAACACTATTTTTGAATATATATGCACCCTACAACACTACTTCTCATGTATGTATGATAGTTTCACCACTACTTCTCGCATACGTATGCTAGCTGCACCATTACAACTTGTGTATGCCCACAAAAGTTGCAAGGAATTAGTTGAGATTACAAGCTATTGGGTAGTTTTCCAACTGTCCCACCGCCTATATCTCGTCACCCAACCAAATAACCATCCTTTTGTCGTATAAAAGGAGGTGTTGGGGTCTCATTCTAGGAATAAGCATAAGAACAATGAAACTCTGCCCATTTCACTTTGACCCCTTGCCCCAAGAATTTGCAGCCACATTGTGAGTTCTGAGCCAGAATTCCCTATTCTTTCCTTTTTTCTCATTCATAAGCGTATGCCCATTCTCTAGAGAGAAGTGTGAGAGGAGAAAGATACCTGGAAGCAGTTGGAGCTTGGTGAAGAGGAGCTTGGACCAGGTTTGAGGAGCATTCGTCGATCTCAATGTAAGTGACTTTGTCAGATTAATATAAAGAAGTACTTTTTTTGTCTCGCCATATGATGTGTTCAATCTTTATGTTTGATTTACATTTTATTATGACATTTAACCCACTAATTCATATATGAGATGTATGTTTGTAGTTTCTTGTTTGTGTTTTGGTGAATGTAGGTCATCCTTAAGTGAAGACTTGTAGTCGAAGAGCGATCGAACGCAAAAGGATCGACATCGGACGTAGAGTTTAAGGTAGAGTTACCTGATCCTTATACTTTGTATTTTATGCATGAATGTGGGGTATTGTCAGGATAGTTGTTAAAAGTAAGAGACTTTAGATGGTTATCTCTGCCTGCACATTGAACGCTAGTCTAGTCCATAGGGGGGTTTTCCTTGTTTACCTTGTTGAGACTCATGTTCCTTCTTCTACACCTTTTCAAATAAGGGTTGAAGTTAATTCAACAAAAATTTATCGATGTATTGTGGATGAAGGAGCCTCTACAACTATTTTATCCTCCTCGGTTCAGAATGTCTTAGGATATCCCGAGCTTGTGTATGCTCCACATGAGATGTTGGCTTTTGACAGATGTCCTAGTGAAAATTTGGGGATTCTTCCTCAGTTGCCTATCTTATTCGGTGGAAAGATTGTCCTTGTCGATGTTATAGTGGTGAAAGTCTCGTTAGATTTTAATATGCTTCTCGGGCATGATTATGTATATGCTATGAACATTGTGGTATCTACGCTCTTCCGGGTGATGCATTTCCCTCATAATGGAAACATTGTCACTATTGACCAGCTAACATCTAATAATCACCATCCTAATTCGGCGTTAGTTCAATATACCTCTTTATTTGTTCATACTGTTTGTGTAGACTCTACCGCGCCACTGGTGAATTATGTGGTGTCTTATCCTTAGTGTTCAATTTCTTCTGAGCAAGAACCTATGCAATAATGTTTTCCTTCTCGAGAATTGGTCTCATCAATTGATTCATTAGTTTATCCAATGGGGGCATGGGAGCCCTTGCTTCCCCCACTTGGTCCAAGTGATCTTGAGTCTCCTTCTGAGTATGATCTCATTTTTTGTAGATCCTCAAGCCCTCATGCTTGTGATTCTTCGTTGATAAACTCTTCCAGTCCTAGCCAGAGCCTCTATCATCATATGGAATATGGTTAGTTTACTTCACCCTTTGGGACTACCGACCCTCATTTGCGTGATTTCTTGGAATTTGAATTTCCTTTAGATGAGGCTATCCTTGAATCCATGACTACGATTTCTATATCATGGGAGGACTTACACTGTGGTTTGTGTTTTCTTCCCTTTTGGGAGAATTTCCAATTTGACTATAGAAGAGACTCTTGGTCTGAGCCTAGCAGTGGGCTCTACCTGAACCATTTTCATACATGAGTCATAGCCCCATGGAGTCTTGTTTAAGCCCTTTTTAGGCTATCTAAAACTGAAAAGATTGTCAAGCGATCTTGTTTTCTTTCATGCTAGCCAAACTAAAATTTGAAGGCACATTTGTCCAGCAGTATTTTACCCCTTTTTTGGTCTGGATGGTCAATTGTAAGAATAAAGGTATACTCTAGGAACTCTAGTTTGCTAGAAGAATATTATGAGGTATAAGTTTAACCCTTTTTCAAGCCCAAGGGACTAAATTTATGAAAAAGGAACCCCCACAGAGTCCATAGTTAAGCTATTTTCATACTCCCTTAAATTGAAAAGATTGTCGAGTGAATTTGTTCCTTCACACTCACTAAATTGGTCTAGAAGAACATACTATACAGAGTCCATAGTTAAGCTCTTTTTAGACTCCTTCAAATTGAAAAGATTGTTGAGTGACCTTCTTCTTTCACACTCGTTAAATTGGTACATAAAAACATCTATTGGCATGCGTTTAACCCTTTTTATGGCCTATAGATTAAGGAGGAAAAAGGTACACCTCGGGAGATTAGTCTCACCAGGAGAGTTCTACTAAGTAGATTTTATACTTTTTTGGGCTAAGTAGACTAAATCTAGAAAAAGGTCGCAACTCCATAGTTAAGCTCTTTTCAAACTCCTTAAAATTGAAAATATTGTTGAGTGATCTTGTTTGTGTCACACTCGTTAAAATGGTTCTGAATAGACATATTTTCGGTGCTATTTTATCTCTTTTTCGAGTTGAATAGACTATTTTAGAAAAAGGTACCCCAGTGAAGTCTTCTTTTACATTTTTTCAGACTCTCTAAAAATGAAAATCCACTAAGCTTAACTTCTCTGGGCTCGTGAAAAAAACATTAAAGGGGGTTTCATCGTGTATTTCCAATCACAGTTGCATCTCTGCGTATTTGGCCTAATGTCAGCACCATGTTTCTCTCAACTAAACCTTTGAAGCATTCCTTATACACAAGCCTTGTAGTACTATTCCTCTGTGACCTGACACATTTACGCATGGAGGAATTTTCCTCGAGTGTCCTTTTCCTGCACATGTCTCCTTGCTATGAGAATTAGTGTGTTCTTTTCATTTGGAACTAGTATGCTTGCGACAATCATTCCTCCTTTGTAACGTAGCATTATTTATTCTTTTTCAATCTCTTCAAAATATTGAAAAAGAAAAAAAAATCAAATATACCCCAAAAAGAGGATGGGAAAAGTATTTTATTTTTATGGAAACACAATGAGTCTCCCTTGGTCAAAGCACATCCTTTCGTTTGTCATCAATATTTTGGATATAATATGACCTTAGTAAGTTCTTCTCGCTACATATAGATGTGTCCTCCTCCATTTTGTTATTCTTCCAAACATATGGAGAGTTTCTATTGCCTCCTGCATCATGAAATTATGTCAATGTCATGTTGCCTGAGTCTAATCATTAGTTGTGCTATTGTCCAGGGCAAGTTTTACCCAACTTGAGTTGACCTTTTTTCAGTTTATCTCTTGACCTCATGCACGACCATCCTGGAAGTCTGATCAAGTCTGTGTTCGAAATCAGCGAAGTTATCTTCCTGATCACCGAGATCATCTTGTCTCTCCATGGCGAGCAGTCGAAGACCTCTGGGTAGTGAAGTCATTCACTCACATTACACTCCTACCTGAGTTTGAATATATTGAAGTTGTTTCTCAAACTCTGAAGGCATCATCTCCAACAATCATGCATCATTTGGCTTCTTGAAGATGGATGTTATATATGTATATCTTTGATTTTGAGATGTAGATCTACTGTGTATTGCTTGCGGCTACACTTTATATAGTTATATGACATGGATATGCAGTGTATTTGATTGAAAGCCATAATTTATTTCATCCTGAGCATGGGTATGCCTGTCTCGGTGAGACAATTTTTATTTTGCAGATGGAACCTCCCGAACTTTGGTATCGAGCTCACTCGCTTCATACATTGGTGAATATTTGTAATGTATTTCGGCCATTCGATGATATTCTAACCTCACACATTAGGGGGAATATTTTATAACCCTAAATTTCACCATACATGCATAGCTGGCATCAGGCCATCCTACTTGCTATTTTTTCCAAGCCATCATTGAGCAACTCTTCTTAAAAACACTATTTTTGAAGATGTACATGCCCTGCACCACTACTTCCCACGTATGTACACTCGTTTCACCACTACTTCCCATGTACATATGCTATATGCACCATTACAGCCCGCATATTCCCACAAAATTTGCAAAAATTAAAAGGTTGCAAGGAATTCGTTGAGATTACATGCCATTGGGTAGTTTTCCTTGTGTCCCACTACCTATAGCCCGTCACCCAACCAAATACCCATCCTTTTGTCATATAAAATAAGGTATTGGGGTCTCATTCTAGGAATAATCATATGAACAGTGAAAATCTACCCATTTCACTTTCCCCCCTTGCCCTAAGAATTTCTAGCCACATTATGAGTTTTGAGCCATAATTCCCTATTCTTGCCTTTTTCCTCATTCATAAGCCTATGCCCATTCGCTAGAGAGAAGTGTGAGAGGAGAAATATACATGGAAGCAGTTGGAGCTTGTTGAAGAGGATCCGGGACCAAGTTCAAGGAGCACTCACCGATCTCATTGTAATTGAATTTGTGAGATTAATATAAATAAGTACTTTTTGTGTCCCGCCATATGATGTGTTCAATATTTATCTTTGATTCACACTTTATTATGACATATAACCCACTAATTCATATATGAGATGCATTTTCATAGTTTCTTGTTTGTCTTTTGGTGAATGCATGTCAGCCTTGGGCAGAGACTTGTAGTCGAGGAGCGATAGAACACAAAAGGATCTACACTGGACTTAGAGTTTAAGGTAGAGTTACCAGATCCTTATACTTTCTATTTTATGCATGAATGTGGGGTATTGTTGGGGTAGTTGTTAAAAGCAGGATACTTTATATGGTTATCTTTGCCTTGACGTTGAACCCTAGTGTAGTCCATAGGGGAGTTTTCTCGCTATAGAAATAATTATTCCCTTCCTTATCCAATATGTCCACTTTCATAAATTTCATTATTAGATTACCGGTATGTGTATCTAGGATAAAATTGTGTATGAACTTCAAGAATAGACAATGTTCCATATTGTCAAAGGAACCGACCACATTAGCCAAAATAAAGTGATCTATTTTTCCCCATACCCTGATGGAAAAGAAAGATGTAGGAATACCTTTCTTTCTCCTAAATTAGTTTGAGCAATCGAAAAATATGGATTGAAACCATTTATTTAATGTGATTGAGCGCACGTCCAAAACCACTATATCCTATGGGGAAATCCGATCCCCTTCTCCCTTTTGTTTTGAGTCAGTTACATGCCTTAGTTTCAATTCTTTCTGTTGGAAATGTACATCTGACTATATAAAGGGTGGTCTTGTGTCATCATGAGAGTTCGAGGGGAAACGCTTGTTGGAGTTACTTCACACACACCTAGGATTTCTTTATCCTAAGTTTTTTCCTTGTTTATTAGTTATAATTAGTCATTATCCAGTCTCCTATAATTTAGGGGAGAATATTCCACCTAGAGAATATTCTCTTTCAATTGACACTTTTGTTTGACTAGTTGAGTTGAGTTTAGATGTCACCATGCAACATTGGGATCATCACCATGCTAATTAGACCTTAGCTTGGTATCATCACCAGAGTGGTGCATTATCCTTGATTCTGTAAGTTAACACCTCACTACTCTTTGTTCAATCAGTTAACTAATGACTAGTTGACTAGTTAACTCAACTAGGTGGCAGTTCACTCCTGTAACTGCCTAAGAGACTAGACTAGGTGGTAGTTCCCTCCCACAACTAATGGTTTGTGTCAAAATAATTCTATACCACCTCTATGGTGCATTGGTTATCCTCCAGTTGAACTCATTGAGTTATACAAAGTATATCATGTGTAAATTATTCATTATTCACAACGATTAATGAGAATTCTTTCGTTCTTTCTCTCCTTCTTCTTATTTATCAAATTCTCTCTGAAAATGTGTGTATTATTGTTTATGTAGATCTATTCTATGGAGGTTTGAAAATTTTACATGGTATCAGAGCCGACGGACTTCTAAGAAAAAGCTACACTAGTTTTTTTTGGAGGTACAAAAGATTGAAGACAACGGAAAGATGGAATTCCCAAAAGAATTCATTCTTACACCTTACAACTATTTTGCATGGAAGGAGAAAATAACCATACATATCCAATATAGAGGGTTGTACAGGTTAAACGTGAATACATATATAGAACCGACTTCAGCCATAGAAAAATCCAAGTACTTAAATCGCATGGACGAGGCACTCAAAACAATTTGCAGCCTTATTTATCCTGATCTGCTTTTTCATATATCTTCCTGTAAGACTCCCAATGAAGCCTAGACCACCTTGGAAGGGATATTTTGAAAAAATGATGATATGAGGGGACACATGCTAGAGATGGAGCTTCTCACATTGGATCCAGAAATCTTCGATAATATCGAAGGTTTCTTTACAAAATTCAAGGATTTACTGTCGCAACTCAAATATTGTGGGGTTGATAAATCGAAGGAGGAGAACCAAATGGTTCTCACCATTCTCTCCAATATTGGTCCTGAATTCTCTGTATTCGTATCTACATTCCATACTACCAAATTTTCCTCTGGAGCCACCTAGAAGATGCCTTTTGTTGAGGACTTTATCGAATCGCCGACACAAGAGAAAACCAAGCTCATCAACATGGGCACAATCAAAGGCCCAAGGGTGCATTCACTCATTGTGCATGATGGAAGCCACAAATATTATAAATACAAATATAAATATAAGTGGAAATATCATGCACATCTGAAGAACGAAGGGTACACAAAACCCTTCACTGATGCCTCAGGATCCAAAGGAGAAAAGGGAAGAAAAGGAGAGAAATGCACGTACTGTCACAAAGGATTCCATTCAGAATCTTCATGTATGAAAAAACAAATAGATCTAATGTCTCAAATACTTCATCAAAATAGCCTTGGATATCGCATCCCCGAGGGTGCCGAGAAGAAGAAGCTAGAATATCTGACTTCCAAGAAAGGCAATTCTAGCCATGCCTTGATTGTTGTCAAGTCCTCTCCCGATGCTTTGATCATTGATTCAGGAGCATCACATCACATGGCTACCTCAAAATCAATATATTCTTATTTGGACTCATTCAAAGGTCCTATTCTTATGGGGGACAACTCTTCTATCGAAGTCACTGACAAATGAAGGATTGAACTCACTAATGGAATCTTCAAGAACGTGTTTCATGTTCCCAAACATTCTATCAACCTTCTCTCTGTATATCACCTGAGTAATTCTGGCACCAAAAATAAATTCATATTCACACCAAATTTTGTGGACATCAACGACATGCAAACCAACTCTAGGGTTGTTGTCGGTGAGGTAAGTCATCAGTCTAGATTGTATACTTTTTCTGAATTCATTGAACTTGATTATGATTTACTACTTACTCATGCTGATGAAAGTAGTAGGATATGGCACAAAAGGTTTGGACATTTGAATTTCAGATACATGGAACAACTTAGCAAGCACAAATTAGTTGATCATCTACCAGACATCCTTTTCTCCAAGGGAGTATGTGAGAGACGAGTTCTCAGAAAATACCCTCAAGATAAATTCAACAAAGTGAGGTTTGTTCTCATTTTTGTTGATGATTTCTCATGTTTTACTTGGATCTACTTTCTCGGGAAAAAAATTGAGGTCTTTCAACACCTCAAATATTTCAAAGCCCTAGTTGAGACACAGTCTGGAAAGAAGATCAAACTCCTCCGAACTGATAAAGGGGGAGAGTATGTAAATAATGAGAATCATAATATTTTCCATGAGGCAGGGATTCAGTTGTAGCACACAGTTCCCTATACTCCACAACAAAACAAAGTTGTTGAGCAGAAAAAATGATCTCTAAAGGAGATGGAATCTTGCATGTTGCATGCAAAGTCACTACCATAGAGACAATGGGCCAACGAACTTAACTATGTAACATACATATAAAACTGATCTCCCCATAGATCTGTCAAGGATAAGACCCCCTATGAGGCTTGGAGCGGCCTCAAACTAGAAGTGACCCACTTTCACATTTTTGGTTCACGTGCATGGGCCCATATTCCCTCTGAAAAGAGGAAGACACTTGATCCACAAAGAACTAAGTGGATTTTTGTTGGATACCCCGATGGTGTGAAGTGATATAGGCTTATTGATATTTCCTCGAACCGGCTCATCATTGAGTGAAGTCTCCAATTCGAGGAAAGTGTCTCACATGCACCTTAGTAACCGCATGTCGACACCTTCATTCTTCCACCTATCAGAGATGATGAACATGCACATGTTGACTCTTCTTCAGATGAGAGTTCCGATTTGGAGGACTCAAATGATTTAGATTCAAGGTTAGTATAGTCAGATGTAGAGTTTAAACATACATATGCAGTTGCAGAGCCAGAGCAGAGGCCCAAGTGGGCACAAACTACTCTTCAGGCTACAAGGGATCTCGTTGGCGATCCAACTGATACTAGGAGGAGTCAATATGATTTCGAGGAGCCTTGATGCAGTGTATCACACCCTCTGCCTCGGCAAGGCCTCTGCACTGACCTCCCGGTCTTTAAGGATCATTCTAATTTTCCTCTCGAGCCGGAGTGGCTCCTTCGATTCTCCACTGGAATCTCTGTTAAAAACCCAATCCACAGGTCTTTCTCTTTCGCCTCACGGTCTTTTTCACTCTGACCACTATCTTTTCCTCAATAAGAAAGATATGCCTTCGGGGTTCGGGGTTTCCTAATCCCTGATGTCAAGAGTTCTCTGTCCTCTTGAATCCCCGATTTGTGATCTACCGATTTCCCGATATGGATTTACTCGCCTTAGCCCCTCCTGGCTATGCCCTAGTCCATGTGACCAGTTCTCATAAGACTGCATCCTTATCTCTTTTCGGGGTTTTTGGTTTTCAAATGCCGAAATGCATGGACCTCTTGTCAACGGGACCCCCAATTCTCTGAATCTTGATATCCTGATATGCTCCAACTTCCGCTAGTCCCCTGGACTAGACCTTCATGTCCATATGAGCTCCCTTTATATGACCATAGTCCTATCACCTTTCATAATTTTGGGGTTTCTGATGTCGAAGTGTATGTGACCTCTTATCCTCGAGATCCTCAATTCTCCGAATCTCGATATGACGTCAACTAGGAACCCCTTTTTGGCTTAACATAATGTGCAGGCGTGATCATCTACTAAACCAACGGCTCCAGATCTCCCTCGGAACTTCAGGGTTTCAAATGCCAAAATGCATTTGTCTTCGATTTTTCGATCTCTCGAATCTCGATTTCCTGATATGTCTTTTCTTTTAGGGAAATTTCCTGAATGCTTTGATCTCCTCCACGTGTCGTTCTGTGGTGGAAGGTCCTAATCTCTTCTCGTGATTTCGAGACTTCAAATGCTCTGGACGTCTAGTCTTTAGGATTCGTGATTTTCCGAATCTCGTAATGTCGATGGACTCTACTATTGGGATTTTTTTCCGAAGGCCTCAATCATTGCCATGCATCCCCTCAAGATGGATGGTCCTGATTCAATCTCAGGATTTCACGACTTGCAATGCCCCAATGACAAAATTTCTCTGTCAACTCAAAACCCTGGAGGCCGATGGGTTCTCGATT
>JASDQU010011711.1:141233-162841 GCA_032191745.1 Picea mariana | reverse complement strand
GGGTTTCAGAAGTCGAGGGACGAGTTGCTTGACATCGCAACCCCCGAAATCATGATTGGGAGAAAGGTGAAATAGAAAGGAAAAGGGTCAAGTGTTGGTTGTTTTTTGGGTTTCGGAGATTGAGAGACAAGGCACTTGACCATCGGATTCATGAAAGTGCGAAGTCCGATCTCCTGAAGTATAAGGGAGAATTTCTTGAAGTTAATTGTGGGTGCAGATTTCCCGAAAGGGAAATAAAGGAGCCATTTCTGAGAGCTCTTCGGGCCAGTGTAAGAAGAAAGTTTTTGTGTACGTGACCTTCTGACCTGCGGGTTGAGGAGGGGCTGTGTTAGGTTTGGTATCAGAGCGTAGAAAGGTTTCTTTTCTTTCTGTAGCAGGGAAAAGGAGAATTCACCATGCCACCGAGAAGAAGCGACAGAAAAACACCCAATCCACCAGAGGACAGGGAAATGCCAAGAAGAAGGGGTAGGCAAATGCCTGATCTAGCCATAGAAAGAGAAATGTGTGAATTACGTGCCAGACTTGAAGACATGGAGAGAGAACAGAGGCATACAGTAGGTGTTGGGGATCTTAGTAATTTTGAAAGTGAAATTGAAGCTGGACATAAAGAAGAAGAAGTCATAGCCGAAGATGCAGCAAATGAACATTTGATTAGGGCTATTGCAAGGATGGGTGCAAGAGTGAAGATGGACATTCCATTTTATGAGGGAAATCTAGATGCAAGGGAGATTTTAGACTGGATTAGAGCTCTTGACAAATATTTTTACTATGAATATGTCGAAGAGTACAAGAAGGTCAAACATGCTATCACGAGATTGAACGGACATGCAACATTGTGGTGGGATGAACTACAAGCTGACAGACGCTGCAAAGGCAAGAAAAATATCAAGAGTTGGGACAGAATGATCGCAAAGATGAAGGTGAAATTCATTCCTAGGGATTACCAGATTACTCTGTTTTGAAGAGTGAAAAACTTGAGATAGAAGCTGATGACAGTGAAAGAATACACCGAAGAATTCTACAGGCTAAATATCAGGGCAGGTCATTGGGAAAGCGATGATGAAAAGGTTTCTAGATAAATGAATGGCCTGAGGTATGAAATTCAAGATGAGATGAGCACGATAACCATCTGAACGATGGAAGATGCTTATCAGATGGCTCTAAAAGAGGAAGAGAAGCTGAGCCGAAAGCAGGGTCAAAGAGGCCGAGGCAGAAGTCAGCTCAAAGGTAAATCAGTTGTCTAGGATAAAAATCAGAAACCCAAGGAGGACTGGAAGAAATCTCAGACTCAAACTAAGAGAGGTGGAAGCTCACAACGAGGGAAATATGATGAACAACGAGGGCAGCATACCGAACAGAGAGGATATTATGCTGATAATAATATTTTTCCTCCTACCAGAGGTAGAGGAAGAGGAAGAGGTGGGGTAATAACATGCTTCACATGTGGAAAGAATGAGCACAAGTCTTACGAGTGTCCAGAAAAAAGAAAGAAGGTGGAGAGAATCACATCACCGAAGCATAGAGGAAGAATATTGAGGCAGAAGATGCTGAAGGCGGAAGATCGCTAATGATGCGAAAATCTCTTTTGACACCAGTGAAAGAGGTGGAGAGTTCAGTCCAAAGAACCAGACTTTTCTGGACTGCTTGCAAGACCAAGGACAGGGTATGCAAGGTCATTGTGGATAGTGGTAGCACAGATAATATCATTTCAATAGATATGGTAGAAAAGCTAGAACTGGAGATGATTGATCATCCAAGCCCATACAGAGTTTCATGGCTACAAAAAGGACATCAGGTAATTGTCACTAAACAGTGTTTAGTTGAATTTAAGATAGGGGGATATAATGATAAGATACTATTTGATGTTATTCCCATGGATGCTTGTCATATATTGCTTGGTAGACTGTGGCAATATGATAGGAATGTGATTCATGACGGGAGAATGAACACATACACCCTAGAGAAGAATGGGAGAACTCACATGTTGCTTTCAATCAAGGATAAGGAGGTGAAACCGGAAGTGAGAAACACTGTACTTCTCATGAGTGGGAAGGAACTTCTTACAGAGGTCACTAAGAAGGAGGAACCGCAATTCATTGTGGTCAGAAAACCAAAGATTGTTTTAAATAGCACAAGGGTAGATGATTTACCAGAAGAGGTTCAGGAACTGTTGGAAGAGTTCGTTGATATAGTAGTGGACGAACTACCTTGTTTGTTACCGCCGATGAGAAGTGTGAGTCATCATATTGATCTCATACCATGAGCCAGTTTACCAAACAGAGCCGCATATAGATTGACACCGCAGGAGAATGAAGAGGTCAAAAGACAAGTCCAAGATCTGTTGGACAAAGGTTTGGTCAGAGAAAGCTTGAGTCTGTGTGTTGTTCCGACAGTACTCAGTTCAAAGAAAGATGGAGGATGGAGGATGTGTACTGACTCAAGGGAGATCAACAAGATAACCATTAGGTACATATTTCCATTGCCAAGGATGGATGATCTGATGGATTGCTTGAGTGGAGCAAATTTTTTTTCAAAGATTGATTTGAATAGCAGCTATCATCAAATCCACATGAGAGAAGGTGATAAATGGAAGATAGCATTCGAAACCAACGAAGGGTTGTATGAATGGGTTGTTATGTTGTTTGGCTTAATAAATGCACCGAGTACCTTCATGAGGTTGATGAATGAAGTCCTGAGGGAGTTCATCGAAAAATTTGTCATTGTGTATCTATATGACATACTGATTTTCAGTAAAATAGTGGAAGAGCATATGAAACATTTGGCTACAGTGATGAGGAAGTTACAGCAGGAGAAGCTGCTGATAAACATGAAGAAATCCTCATTCATGAAGATAGAACTCATCTATTTCTGTTTTGTTATTTCTGCAGATAAATTGAGGATGGATCCATATAAAGTGGAAGTGATCAAGAATTGGCCATCACCGAAGAGTATATTTGAGGTGAGAAGTTTTCACGAATTGGATAGTTTCTACCCAAAATTCATTAGAAATTTTAGTGGAATTAGTGCACCAATGATGGATACAGTTAAGAAGAGACATAAGTCTTTTCACTGGACAAAAGAAGCTGAGAAGAGTTTCAATTTGTTGAAGAGGAAGATCACGGAACAACCAATTCTGGTGTTGCCTGATTTCCAGAAGACATTTCAAGTGAAATGCGATGCAAGTGGATTTGCAATAGGGGCAGTATTGATTCAAGAAGATAGGCCGATAGCATACTTCAGCGAGAAGCTGAACGAAGCCAAAGTCAAATATTCCACTTATGACAAGGAGTTTTATGCTATTATTCAGGCATTGAAGAAATGGAGACATTACTTGATCCCGAAAGAGTTTGTCTTATACAGTGACAATCATGCACTGCAATTTGTGACTCAATAGGAAAAGTTGAATCAGAGACATGTTAAATGGGTTGAATATATGCAGAACTTTACTTTTGTGATTAAACATATTTCTGGTACTGCTAAAAAAGTTGTTGATGCTTTGAGAAGGAAGTGTTTACTATTGCAGGAGTTCAAAGTCAAAACATTGGGTTTTGATGATCTCAGGGACATATACATGGATGATCCAGATTTTAAAGGGGCGTACAAAGCATCTGAGAATCCAATTCTCAGAGATAGAAGAAAATGTACAGAACACATGATACAAGAAGGATTATTGTTTAAAAGTAATTAGCTTTGTATTCCAAAATGCTCCATGAGGGAGAATTTGCTGAAGGAGAAACACAGTGGAGGATTGGATGAGCACTTCGATCACGAAAAGACATTTGAAAAGTTGAATGAGTCCTATTTTTGGCTAGGAATGCGAGCATACGTCCAGATATTTGTGGACAGATGCAGAATTTGCCAGCAATCGAAGGGAAAGAAACAAAATGCAGGGTTTTATCAACCATTACCCATACCTGAGAGGCGGTGGGATGAAGTCAGCATGGACTTCATATTGGGGTTGCCAAGAACACAAAGAGGGTTTGAGTCAATCTTTGTGGTGGTGGATAGATTTTTCAAGATGGCACACTTCATTCTATATCAGAAAACCAGTGATGCAACTCACATTGCAAACCTATTTTTCAAAGAGGTCATTCGACTTCACGGCTTGCCAAAAAACATAGTTTCGGATCGAGACACTAAGTTCGTAGGACACTTTTGGAGGACCTTATGGAAGAATCTAGGGACTAACTTGTCGTTTCGTTTGGCATATCATCCTCAGACATATGGACAGAGAGAAGTGGTGAACAAAAGTCTCGGAGACTTGCTGAGGAACTTGGTGATAGAACACCACAGCCAGTGGGACAACATATTACCATAGGCAGAATTTGCTTATAACAACTCAGTTAACAGAAGCATGGGGTAGAGTCCATTTTAGATTGTCTATGGCAAGCAACCAAGAGGAATTTTTGAATTGAGGGATTTAGAACAAAATGCAACTAGGAGCGCTTGTGCAGAAGATTTCATAGAGGTGATGAAGGAACTTCACAGCCAGGTGAAGGAGCGATTGCAGAGTTCGATCCAGGAATATAAACACAGAGCAGATCAACACAGGAGACAAATCCAATTTGAGTTTGGTGATTTGATTCTAGCACATTTGAGAAAGGAGAGGTTCTCGAGAGGAACATATAATAAACTGAAGATGAAGAAAATTGGACCATGTAAGGTCTTGAAGAAATTTGGGGCAAATGCTTACGAGATTGAATTACCTGATGGGATCAGAATTTCTCCGATATTCAATATCTCATATTTGTACCCATATAAAGTTGAGGAAGCAAGAACAAGAAATGAACAGCCAGAGGTTCAGTGGAAAAATAAAATGCCAGTTGCAGAAAAGCCTTAGATGGAGCGCATACTGGCCAAAAGGGTGAGCAAGAAGACTCGGCGAAAGTAATACTTTGAATATTTGGTCAAGTGGAAGGGCCATCCAGTTGAAGATGCCAGCTAGGATAATGAAGAAGAGATTCAGAGGCATGGACACACCATGTGCGAGCTCATGGACAGGAGCCCATGAAAATTTTCAAGCAAGGTTGTATGATGCAGGAGCATCTCAAATGAGCCAGCGTGGGGATAAAGGACAGTTGGAAAGTGCCCAACACAAATTTTGAAAATGCCTTGAAACATTAATGAAGCCATCAAGTGGAGGCACACTTGTAAAATGTAAATGGACCTTGATCTATCCTCTCTCGTACTTAGTAGATAGAAGGAATTTATAATAGTTAATGCAAGTAGATAGAATTTAATGTGTAGATTAGCCAGTTTAGAATGAGAGAGGGAAACAGAATATATACACCCTCATTGTGTATTGTAAAAGAGGAGAATGCCAATTGAGAGCATAGAGCATAGAAGAGAAGAAGCAGAGAATTTTGTAGATGAATTCTATGTACAAAAGTTCTGGATTAATATAAGAAAGCTTTGATTCAAACTCATGGTGTTCAAATATTCTCTATAGAGAGAGAGAGAGAGTAAGGTAAATGAGTTTCAATTGTTTCTCTATCTGAGCAAGAGTTCCTGCAAGGAGTGAAGTTTAATTGTCCGCAAGGGGTGCGTTGACAAAGAGTTCAGAGGTTTGTCCCTGAAAGCTCAGATAAAATAGATTTTGTTCTCATTCCCTTAGAAGTGCAGCTAGGCACAAGAGCCGTGCAATGTGTATGCAGGCTAAGTAGGGACTCAGGTTTTGTAACCTGAGCGAAGTATTGAGAGGTTGTTGTTGTAGGTGTGCACAGAGTCGAAGGGAGTTTGACACTTGAAGGTGTTTGAAGGTCTGTCGCAAGGAGTGCGAGCAGGACTTTTCTGAAAGACTCGAAGTCGTGGGAAAGCTCAGAAGGATTTGAACTTTCGAAGGGGTCAAAGGAAGGCGTAGAAACATCAAATCGTCAGAGGACAAGTTCTGCAGAGAGAGATACCTTGTTTAGTTCGTGCAGAAGTTCTCAAGGGAGGAGACGGACGGTCGAAATTCTCTATGAAGAATTCACGAAGTCCCATGAGCCGTCAGATATCTTGGAAGAGCAGGGGAGTTACGACAAGTATTCCCAAAGGTTTAAGCTCAGAAGAGGTAGAACCGTATATTCAACTTGACAGGAGCTGTCAGATTTTACCGTGGATTCCTATTTTGGGTTTTCGCGAGTGGAAGTCCCGTAATCTTGGTAACAGGACTCGCGAAATAATGAAACACGAAGTCCCAAAGGGACGAAAGGATCGTGGGGGGCATAGAATCAGCAAGGTTGACAGGTGGTGCACTATCGACATGGGAGTCAAACTCCGTTGACCATTTCAGGGTTTCGTGGGGTGAATACATGAAATCCTTGCATCCGGATTCGCGAAATCGTGAAGTCTGAAGTCCTAATGGAGTAAGGGTTGTTGAAAGGTCAAATCTTGTGAGTGCATCGGAGTTTCATTAAATTGGGTTTCAGAGGTTGAGGGGACGAGTTTCTTTACATTGTAACCCCCGAAATTACGATAGGGAGAAAAGTGAAATAGAAAGGAAAAGGGTCAAGTGTTGGTTGTTTTTCGGGTTTTGGAAATTGACAGACAAGGCGCTTGACCACCAGATTCGTAAAAGTGCAAAGTCCAATCTCCCGATGTATAAGGGGGAATTTCTTGAAGTTAATTGTGGGTGCAGATTTCCTGAAATAGAGGAGCCATTTCTGAGAGCTCTTCGGGCTAGTGTAAGAATAAAGATCCTGTGTACATGACCTTTCGACCTGCGGGTCCAGGAGGGGCTACGTCAGGTGAGGTTATGAACCGCTCGTTTGACAAAATGAGGGTGAGGGGATACTTTGGAGAGCGACCGGGTGGGAAAAATCCAATTGAAACAAGGAGGCACGAAGCCGCTTCCATCTCCTTTTGTGTTCAATTCCAAAGTACAAGACAACCAACACTCACTGATTCATTAAACCATGTAATCAATTTCCAAACTATTGAAACTTGTTACCATATTCCTTGCCAAATGTGCCACCCAAAACCTTCACGTTAAACCTTTCCAAGTCTGTATGCCATACCATATGCATTGCCAAATCATATGTACCCACAATAACTCAAATGAAAATTGAATAGCCACTAACCATCCATCTAATAGTTAGGACTAACACTAACATGTTTTACATTTTTAATTGGACATAACTTCTAACATAGAATGGACATAGGCCCTTTCTTTTAGGATTTTTTTCATAAGTTTCTTCCTTTTGTTTTGTTTATGTCATTACAAACATATTTCTTGTGCATGTGTATCTAGGTAATAAATCATGGTGACGTGATTAAACATAGCAACTGTAAATATATTCCCCTGATATAAAAATAAAGATTTGAATAACAGAACATCCATAAAATGATCATCTACCTGTCAGTATGTCAAAATGAAACCAAGATTGCATTGTCAACCATATAAGACCCTATAAGAAGCATCGAAAGAGAAACATAAAATGTGTGATGTGACTATCTCCGAGCCTCCAGTCTACAAGGGTGTCCCACCTACTAGTATCATATATTATTAGCATAGTTTAAATAATAGGCTTTAGCAATACTTTGCGGGTGAAATTCCTCATTGCGGTTTTAATCATCAACAAGAGTGAATCTTTATCAACTCAATGCTAATGTCCTGAGGATCCAGTGGGTTGGTGACTTGGTGTTCCCGGTGGTTCGGGTAGTATATTGGATATCATAAATAGATCAGAGTTCAACACAACGTTAAAATCCCGAGGAGCCGATGGTTAATGATCCAATCAATAATTATGCACTAGAGCATGGTTGAATCCTAACTGGTGATCAGAGAGATAAATAACTAATATTCAAGCAACCAGACTGTCTTAATCATTAAAATTCATAGTGATAAGGTGGAGTGATGGACCAGTTCCCTGGTGATCTGGAGTCTCAGTGGTCGAGACACAGTGTAATTGTAGAAGGGATGGTGATATTGTGAGTCCCTTGGTATATTTAGAGTTAATTGGACTAGGTTAAAAGGTTAAAGTTGTGTGGTTTTGGAGGTTATCACTTGGTGCCTCGTGGCCCAGTTAATATTTTGGTGCAGATAAGACTGCAAATCAATGATCGATATTTAATCTAAGAATGAATGAACGATTTTTTAGATTTAATGTTAAAGGGTTATGTTGTGAATTTCAAGAGACCGATGGCCCAATTAATATGATGGCTAGTGAACAGATTGATGGTCGATATCCAATCCAAGATGAATATGACAGTTATTGAGTTTTAAGGCTAGTGTTTTGTTAGAACAGGGGCAGACCCAGGGTTCATCTCTAACAACGCACCAACAAGCCCTAACTACTGGCCCTTTTAGAAACACTTGCAAAGCAGATGCAGTCTCACCCGAAGTAGCAATAGGGGGTTGCAGGACACAGGTGTGTACAACTAGAGGAAATGAAAAGTGGATTCAACACAATAATACACAGTAATCTAGTTACTCTTTATCTCCCTTAAGCCTCCTTTGCATAGTTATCTCTGAGATCTAACACTATGATGCAATAACAGAGTGACAAAAATCAGAAGAACACAACATCAATCACACACAACAACGAGATTTATGTGTTTCACCCTCTCCCCAGGGCTACATCCACAGAACTGTGTTTCTTAATATATTATGAGAAAACATACAATTCTATATACTCTCTTAGCCAACACATCTCTCTCCCTTTATCTTCTCCTCTCCCCTCCCTACATGCCCAGTTGCAGGGTTGATATTTGCACCCAGCTGAAGATCTTACAAAACAAACTTTCTCTCGATAGAATACCTCTCTCTCACAACAAAAATAATTGCTCATTACATTCTCTCACCCAACCCATGTCCTCTTCACATTTATTTATGAATCACAATGACTCTCGGACAACCTTAGGCCAAAACCTAGCTGTTAAACCCTTAAAATGCCAAAACCCTAGCTGTCTAAAATGCTAGGTCAACTTGACCCACGTTTTCAGGGCTTCGCCAGCCTATATTTCCTTCATTCCCGCGAGGTGCTCCAAAATGTCTACTGGTGGATTTTTCCTCCTACTAAGTTGTCCACGATCCATCTTCCTTGTTGATCTGTCTTTCTTGGTCTTCTCATTCAACAACTCACTTCTCCTTACTTCGCTCCTTCTTTTCTGCTTCTTTGGCTACTTTGACCCAATCTCAGTCAATGTGCTTTCCGCGCAGTTCCTACTTCGCGCTTCTTTCCTTAATCTTCACTTTCTTCCATAACAAAGGGCCAATAGGCCCCCAACACTCACATGTGACTCATCTTGAGGCACTTCAGGGATGAACTTTTTGTTTCACTTCGACTTCAAACTACACATGGTAGCCTGTTCTTTCTGCTATGTCCCTTTATTCCCTATGCAAACTATGTTTTTTGTGTCTGGTACCCAGTTTCAACTGCATCTAGTACCTATACCCTTCTACTTATGATTTTACTGCGAGTTGCGAGGAAGCTGGTTGTCATAGTAAAATTTCAACTGGCTCCCATTCACTAAACCTTCGTTCCACTCTCCATTTAGTGTCTTTAATTGTGCAGCTCCTCCTTCTGTAACATAGGCGACCTCAAATGGCCCAAGCCAATGTGTTCTAAATTTCTATGGATGATTCATGAACTTACTATCATATACCAATACTAGATCTCCTTTCTTAAAGGCTTTGTTCTTGATATGTATATCATGGTAGTCCTTTTCTCGTTCCTTCTCTACCTACTAATCAAATCCTGCAATAAATCGATATTCTTCTAGTTCTACCAACTACACAAGCCTCTCTTGAACAATGCCAGTGTCATCCATATCCATGAATGTTGAAATTCTAAGAGTAGGAACCAAATATTCCATAGGGACAACTGCTTCCAGACCATAAACCAACTTAAATGGATTCTACATTGTCAACTTCTTGCAAGTAGTTCTATAGGCCCATAGCGTTGCTGGTACTCTCAAATCCCAATCATCCCTATTCACACTACAAATCGTCTTCAACATTGTCTCCAAGATCTTGTTGAAATATTTGACCATCCCATTCACTTGTGGATGGTAAGGAGTAATCTTCTGATGGTGGACTTCAAATTCTTGAGTCAAAGATTCGATAGTCTTATTAATAAAGTGTGTACCTTGATCGCTCATCAGGGTCCTCGGGCATCCAAACCTGGTTATGATATCATCAAATATAAATCGTGCAGCTATAGTTGCACTATAATCCTTCACCACTCTTGCTTCCACCCATATTGTCAAATACTATGTCACAGTGATGATGTATCTAACTCTTGTGCATTTCCCTCGTGGGTTGATAGGTGCCACGAAATCAATAGCATATTTCACAAATTCTTGTAAGGTCAGTTGTGGTGTTAAAGGAATCTCATATCTTCTGTAAGGTTTTTGAACGCTTTGGCATACATCGTAGGATTTGTAGTAATCCTTAGTATCTTTATGTAAGGTAGGCCACCAGAGGCTAGCTCTAAGAACCTTCTACGTTGTTTCTTTTCCTGCATAGTGTCCTCCTACAATTCCTTCATTTGATTCCTCTAGAATCAATGGTCTTTCTGCCTCCATAACACATCTCCTCAAGATCTTATCAGGTCCCATATTGTTTAGTTGTCCATCTATAAGTGAAAAGTCTGCAACGCGAAATACCAATTATTTCTTCTAAATGATTTTGTAGTGTTGAAACTTTTGCAACGTGTACACCATGGCTAAACCTTCTCTCTCATTGGTAGTGTAGTTGATATCAACTGTAGGTAGCTTCTTTCTAGCAAAGGATAACAGATGGTCAATATCTCCTACTCCTGGTTGTGCTAATGCTACTCCTAGTGAAATAGATGAAGCATCAACATGCATGTGAAATTCCTTGCTCCAATCTGGGAAAACCAGAATAGGCACAATGACCATTTTCTGTTTCAATGTGTCGAAGCTCTGCTAACATTATTTTGTCTATTGAAAGTGACAATATTTATTCAAAATATTCTCCATGGGTGTTGTAATATATGCATAGCCCTTAATGAACTTTTTGTAGTATCCAGTATGTCCCAGTGCAGTGTGCAGTTGTCTAACCAAAGTAAGGGGAGGTAGATCAACAATAATGGCAATCTTGGATGGATCTACCAACAACCCCTACTTACACACAATATGTCCTAGTGATACTCCAAAGGGTGAAAAGAAGATGCACTTCTTCAGATTCAGGGCAATCGCACATTGTCTATACTTATCCAACATTAGTCTTAAACATTCAATATGGTTTTGCAATAAGCTAAAAATAGTCCAACCATCAAAATATGCTTCTAGAAATGTATGTAAAAAATCATTGAATGCTTCGACCACCACCTTGGAAATATATGGATGGTGCATTATTCAATCCAAAATGCATCATTGTATATTGGTAGGATCCCCATTCTATTCCAAATGTGGTCTTATGTCAATCTTCCTTAGCAATCCTGATCTGGTGATACCCTGAAAATCCACCTATAAAGGAATATACCTCCTAACCTCCTACATTATCTAACACTTCATCTGTAAACGGTGTAGGGAAAGAGTCATGAAAACAGGCACCATTTAGCTTCCTGAGATCTACATAGATCCTAATTTCTCATGTCTTCTTATCTTGGACCACCATAGGGTTAATCCATTCTGACTCTTCAACAGGTTCTATGATTCCTACTTCCAACATTCTGTCTAATTCAATATTGACTTTATGCTTATATTTAGGATTCAGTCTGTAGGGTCTCTACTCGACTTGCCTAGCATCTTGTTTCAAGGGGATATTCATCTCTCCCATGGGACCTTTTATGCCCTTCATATCAGTGAACTTGGTTGGGAACAAGTCATGATATTCATATAGTAGTTCTGTGATCTTATCAATGGTGGCATCATCCTAGTAATCTCCAACATTAGCAAGCTTAGGTTCTTTCTCTGTTCCAATATTAACTTTCTTGATTTTGATTGGATTTCCAATGAAAGGTAGTTCAACTCCCAGTCCTTCTACATCTCTCTGTCCTTTTTTTTCTGCAATGTTCACATTCCTAGGATCATCATCTTCATCAACATTAATATTGTAACATCCTTGCAATGTTTTAAGAGGTGCAATCGATTCATCCTCTTCTTGCTGAATAGGGAGGTTAGGGGCCTCCTCAAAGACTTTATGTCTTACAAATTGTAGAGCTTGGTCTACTAAAGGGTACTAGATTTCAAATAAAAATTTGGCTACAAATTTTTGAGTCATACTGTTCCAATCTGAAGTGGTGAGGCACAATTCTTCTTGAACATACCAATTGATAGGTGTTGTATCTAGAGTATTGATGAACTTATGTACTCATTGTTCTTGATGAATGATGCTCCATGCATCCTCACAACTTCACACATGGTCCTTTAGATAGCTCTGACCTATATATCTAACTTCACATCCTTCTACTTGTTCTGAAAAGTGCACTGCCATCAAAGTGTGACATTGCACCCAGTCTGTGATGTTATTTTTATGTGTTCCCCACCATCTTGATCGAGTTTCTTTCAAATCCACATCCAATTCCAACAATCTTTGTTGTACTGGTAAAATTTCTTCAAAATCTGATAAGAATGTTTCTAAATGATTTAAGCCATCATATGTGGGCAAATTTCTTACTTCTATGCCAATCCAACGAACGTCCCTGGTCAATCTAGCAGACCTCCACGCAGAGACTTCATACATTTTTTTCTCTCAATTCTCTTGTGCTTCTTTTGATTCCGAGGAGCATGCGTTGTCACTTCACTAGATTAAATTCCCATCTGTTGTAGGGTTAATGTAATCTTGTTGTCTCGCTTTCAATTTATATATATTCTTTATCTCATATGAGTGGTCTTCTTCTCTGATGGGTTCTATGTATATTTGACCTTCATCAAGATCCATAGGTGCAATGAACCTAAGGACATCACCTTCAAACATCATTCTTATTTTCTTTAAGTCAACAACAGTGGAATTGTTGAAAGCCCAATCAATTCCTAATAGTGCAAGATAAAGACAACTATTATCAACTATCTCAATCACCTAGAAGTCCACAAATGTTCTTACCCCATCGATGTCCATAGGGACATGCCCCAGTATCCCAAAGGGACTTACTGACTGCTGATTAGCCATCCTAATCCTAATAGGGGAATAAATTAACTTAGGTTTTCCCATCAGTTCCTAGGTCCTCTTTTTTATAACATTGACTTCTGATCCTAAGTCGAGGACCACATAATCTATATCATAATATCCAATCTGAGCATTAAGGTGTAGTTCTTTATTTTTCCTTCTCTTTTTGGATAATTGATGTACTACTCTATTAAATAGAGGGCCTACCTTCCCTGGTTCATACTTTCGGATCAAGTATTGTAGCTCTTATATGTCTCTTTCATCCTTAATCAAATCAATGAACGTATACAAGAAGCTAACAAGATTGCTTAACTCTTTTGCTTCTCCCAGTGATGCAAACTGATCAAATTCCAAAGACATCCCACATTCTCTCACTTCTGGTTGTGCCTTCGATGAAAAAACCCGATGTCCTCCAAATTCTCTTCCTTCATCTTCGAATGTCTTCTTTTATTTCCTCGAATCAAACTCTAGTGTCTTCTATGCAACCCTTTTGACCCCTGAGTCTTCTGTAGTTGTGGCTGGAGTCACCCTGTCTTCTCCTATAGCGGTGCATCCTCTGGTGATAACAATGACTCTAGGATCCACTCCGCGAGGTTTTGCTGAGATTAATTGTACTTGTGGGTTTCCTCCTCGTCTCTCCTATAGTTTGGCTAACAAAAAAGGACAATCTTAAATAACACATTCAAATGAGTTGCATATGTTGCAAGTGGTACAAGGGTTCTGAAAGTCCCTTCCCAAATGTCTTGTCCATGCACATTTATAACAAATGATTTGACCTCGACCTAAGCCCATACCTCCTCCTCGTCCTCTTCCTTTGAATCCGCCACGAGGGTTGAAGTTTCCTCTTCCTAGAGAGTTAAAATGCATAGTATTACCTTCTTGTTGAACTTCACCTTGAATTCTATATGTGTCTCTTGATCTTTCATGCAAGAGGTCATAAGCCCTACAATATTTCTCATCATGCTCCAAAAATTTACAGAATATGCAGTAAAGGTTGGTAGGTGTCTGGACATATTTTTGCATGTAATAACATTCACCATGGCGATTTCAATTTGTACATACCTCGCACCAAGGTAGAGTAACCTCGTTCAAAGGGATCAGAGCTGTTGAATCCAACTACTCATGAAATAGAGGACAATGCTCCTTGTCATGGCCCTCTAATTTTCGTCTGATACACCACATATCTTCTATTTTATCTTTTCCCTTATCTTTCTTCATATATTCGACCAATAGTGATAATCTAGTTAGATGACTCAAAATTTGACTCGTACCTAAGCTCAATTCTCCCATAGGGGTTGATTATAGTTTCATGGTGATCTCTAGTGCCTCATCTTGTGAAGCGATCTTCTGTTGCATCATAGGGACTCTGATGTGTTGTAAGAGGGAAGCAATGAACCATTCTTTATTCTGTTCATATGGAATCTGAAAACTCAAATGACCTATCAGGGTCTTAAACCTCTGATCAAATTTCCAAACAGGTTTAGCTACTCTCTTCTTAATTTATTTCATCTCTTTAATGTACTACGACTCCAACTTGGGTTTCTTGAATTAGACAATCAACACAGCCTTAATGTAAGTCAATGGTTTTGGTTGTTCAACTCCTTGGACAAATTTCATGTACATTCTCAATGCACGGTCTCTCGGAGTAGTACTAAACTGAGCTCTCTTAACAGCTTTATCAATGACATTCTTAATACTCCATCAGGCTTTGCATAGGAACCAATTTTGATAAGGATCTTCAAATCCATATCCCTTAAAGGTGGGTAACCTCATCTCATCTTCCATAAATCTTCCTAGATTTCTCGACTGAGTTTGCCCTGAACTACTTGTACCAGTGCTCTGAGTTCTCTCATAACTTAGGTTACTCTAGTTACTTAATGTTTTTAAAGTAACATGGGGATTAATAGTACTTAATTCGACAGTTGGTGCAGTTCCTGAAGTTTCTGACTCTTCTCGGTGAGGTTCTTTAGTCTTCCCTTCCTCTTCTCTAGTGGACTCTAAATGCTCCTCATTCAGTAACTCTTCCTCTTCTCCACTGTAGAATCCTTCTTCTTATGCCAGTGTCTTGTGAACCTTCTCAAATAGGTTCACCAGAGGAACTTCTCTAAATGATCTCCCACTATGCGTGTTTCCAACCTCTTTGTCATTGTCGATGTCTGAGTTCTTGAACATTATCTCTTCAGTCCAACTGATTACTATATATTCAATATGTTCTTCTCATGCAATAGCATCTTGATCTGAAACTTCAGAAAATGTAAAAATTTTCCTCTAGGTCGCTTAAAGAAATATCTCTCTTCTTGGCTATATCATTCTACTCTATCAATAGAAAAATCAGTAATGTACCCTCCATTGGTGTTATGAAACCAGTGAACTACTGCTCTTGACATGGCGTTATCAACTCTCTTGATCTTCTTGATTAGCGCCGATGTCCAAACCATAGGTATTCTGAGTCTGATTTGAAACTGGGTATATGCTAATCTAGCTAGCCACTCGTATAGCTCCTTATGAATTCCTCCAAATAAAATCTCATGTATATCGGTAAAAATATACTTTCCCAACCAATCCTCTATGCTAAGACTAGGGTTCTTGTTATGGGCTTTTGTGAAGTCCTTTTCTTGTTCTTCTATCCACTTCTAAACCGTTATCTTCAGTGGAAGCCACCTTGACATTCCCTCAAGAATATCCTGGTATCGCCAATGGAACCATTTGTTGGCATAGGGGCAGACCCATGGTTCAGCTCTAACAGTGCACCAACAATCCCTAACTACTGGCCCTTTCGGAAACACCTGCGAATAAGATGCAGTCTCACCCGAAGTAGTAATAGGGGGTTGCAGGACACAGGTGTCTACAACCAGAGGAAATGCAAAGTGGATTCAACACAATAATACGTAGTAAATTATTTATTTTGTATCTCCCTTAAGCCTCCTTTGCATAGTTATCTCTCAGATCTAACACTATGATGCAATAATAGAGTGACAGAAAGCATAATAACACAACATCAATCACACACAACAACAAGATTTACATGGTTCACCCTCTCCCTAGGGTTACGTCCACAAAACTGTGTTTCTTGATATATTATGTGAAACATACAGTTCTATATGCGCTCTTAGCTATCATATATCTCTCTATTTCTCTTCTCCTCTCCCCTCCCTGAGAGCCCAGCTGCAGGGTTAATCTTCGCACCTAGCTGAAGATCTTACAACACAGACTTTCTCTCGACAAAATACCTCTCTCTATGGACAAAAATAATTTCTCATTACATTATCTAACTCAACCCAGGTCCTCTTGACCCTTATTTATGTATTAAAGTGACTCTTGGACAACCTTAGCCGAAATCTAGGTGTCAAAACCCTAAAATGCCAAAACCTTAGGTCAACTTGACCCGCGTTTTCATGGCTTCACTAGCCTGTCTTCCCTTCTTTCCTATGAGGTGCTCCAAATCGTCTATTGGTGGATTTTTCTACATGCTGAGTTGTCCATGATCCATCTTCCTTGTTAATCTTTCTTCCTTAGTCTTCTAGTTCAATGACTCACTTTTCCTTACTTCTCTCCTTATTTCCTACTTCTTTGGCCACTTCGACCCAATCTCAGTCATTGTGCTTTCTGCACAGTTTGTACTTCACGCTTCTTTCCTTATTATTTTCTTTCTTCCATAACCAATGGCCAACTTGTTGTGACCAATGAACAAATCGTGTGAGAAATAGAGGGAAATTGGGACCAATTTCAAAGGATTTTTGTAGCCTGATTCAGAGAAGATTCAACTATTTTGGAGTTCACCCCATGTGCGTGATATATGGTATAAAGAAAAATCCTTTGGAATATCGGATCATATATGTATCTGACTTGTTTCTTCTCAACTTAGGGCTGACACAAAATAATATTGTATGCTGAGTCTGATAAAGAATGATGCCTTAATCCATTTTAGGTGGTGGAAGTGGTTGTGAATCTAAGGATCTAAGGTTCAAGGGTGCTATAGAATGAAAGAGAGGGAAATTTTATCATATAAGGGTGGCAAGGAGGTGTGATTTTAGACACAGTATATCAAAATTCTCTTTGACCATTGACAGATGGAGAGTTTAATGAAAAAATAGTTGATTGCAGGTGGAACCTTGAAGTGAAGAGATGTTTCTATATATATGAGGAAGCTAATCCAGACAAAATAGTTGAATATTGATATCTTCAATATGTTGGTTCCTATAGGTGATATTGAGTTTGTTCTTAGGTGAAGAGATTGGTGTCTCTAGTACAATGGTGCCTGGAAATAATGTAGTTGTAGGTTGGTGCATGTTATCGCATAAGTTGTAGGTTGGGAAAATCCTGACCTAACCACGAATTGGCGACAAATTAGAGAGAAACTACCCACTGTCACCTTAGGGAGGTGTTACCGTCACTTTACCGGTGAGGTAGTCACCTGAAGGGGGGATTGAGGTGGAAAATTACAAGTATGGATATATGTCTATAAGGTTCAATTCTAAATGTAAAAGGGGCTTGGAAAAGGGTCTTGGGAAAGTTTAAGGGTTTCCAAATGAGTTTAGTGACTTCTCGAGACTAAAGTACTTGCCCGAGACAAAATAAAAAACAAGGGTACTTGTATTATGATAGTTGGAACAAAAAGTTAAACTTGTTGTTACTAAATAGAGCAGTAAACTAATCAGTATATCAACAATAAATTTTTGTCAAAGAGTTCTTTAATAGCTTAGATAAAACAACTTCCAAGTACAAGAGTTAGACTAGTTAAAGATTACAACTTAGCATGCACTTTGAAACTTAGATAGTAGTTGTTAGGTGACTAATTCTGCATAAAACTAACAACCCTAGTGGTTTTCGAAAACTAGGTTACATATAAGAAAAATTACCCACTAAAATTTAGTCCTAGTTATCCAAAAAGATGCGCCTAGGGTAGTAGAGAGTTAGGGAAAAGCTAAGGGTCTCTCCTAAGGTTAGTTTAGGAGTTATTAGGGGTTAAAGGGTTAGGTTTTCTACATCCTTATAGTTGTATCAGATAGTTTTAAAAAAATCAACATTCAATGGTTGAAAGAGCATGCCTCAATGAGGCAAGAGAGCCAAAGGATCAAATAACAAATTCCCAAAGAGATAACTTCAAAACATGAAACTTTCACGTTTATCAAGGAAACAATTTATCTCTACAATGCAACAAGTAATGACTAGTGCCTTTAATGATTGGATTAGTGGAGTAAAAAAAGAATAATTTATAGGTACTACCTCCTTTGGGGTTTAAATCCTCTTAATCTGAAAGAATGTATCCCTAGCTAGGGTTTAGACTAAGGGGGTCTACGCACTTATACTTCTCTTAGAAAACCCTTGTTAAATCAGCAATTCTTAAGAAAAATATGATCGAGACTAAGGTGTTGGTGTATGCCATTATACTTCCCACCTAGATCTAGAAAAATAACCTTGACTTCAACACAAATGATAATACAAAGAAAATTTTCTTACCAATTCAAGGAAAGATGTTAAGACAAACCACCAAAATAGAAAGAGAAGAGCCTTCCAAGGCCAGCACATCACATCCACCAACCAATAACCAAGATATATAGACATACACAAGATAAAAAGAGATAATATATCCAAATATAGAAAAAATCTCATTCCAATACTTCTCACAATGGGAGAGTTATGATTCAAAATGAGATCTTATGATCTCTATTTATACAAAATGTCATTCACATAGTTTTTCCACATAGAAAGGGTAAAAAATAAAACAAGGGGTACAAAACCCTTATCTTACCCATTGAAACCAAAAAATATTAAACAATTCATCCTTAAATTCACTTTAATATAAAATAAAACCCTAAAACAAGAGGACATCACCCTTTTAGGGGATGTTTTCACACTACGAACAAGTCATTGGAGTTGGAGATGCATAGTTAGGCCTCCAAAGGTTACATGCCAATCATATAGTCCATATCCTCATGGTAAAGGGATTATTATCCTCAAAAATTCCACATGTCAATGGTTACTAACTTAACCACCAAACCCTATCCCTTATAAGTGACGTCATGCCTCCAAAGATTATGTTTTGCCTCTCCTAGGAAAAACTTTTGGCATGTGAGGGATAGGTCATGTATTCTAGGTTTTCTTCTATGCCTTTGAAATTATGTCTCTCTCATCCATCATGTGGGCCCTTGGCATCCAACCTATGGGATTCAGGCCCCATGGAAGCCCAAGCTAGGTTTGTTCCTCCAAACTTGTCGAACAACTAGGTAGATCTTTCCTTAGGTCAAGGAGAATTTCCCAAGTGATCCCTCTCTAAGCCATGTGAGGTAGATGAAGTTATTTACGGATCAAGACTCATTGTGCATGGGGTTCATAACATACAAGGGGTTGTAGTGTCTCATTCATGGGTGCCTTTGTAGAGGGTGAGTAGCACCTTCATTTTGTAATGAACTTTTTCCAAACCCATCCTCTTGCCATTCTTTATTTCTTTCATTTTTTAAAGGACAATTTGAAGGCCACTATCCTAGAATGGTTTTTATATAATGATAGTGTCACTCACAAATATCTTGCGGAAATGAGAAGGCTAGCTCATGATGAGACCCCCTTTCTCTCAGCTATGCAACTGAGAGCCATTACCCTATATTGCTTACCAGATGATGGTAATGTCATACCACTAGATACCCATTATCATTATAGGCCATATCGTATTGAGACCTCCCATCCTCCAACTATCCCCTTAAGAATTCATAATAATTTATTCTTGCAGATTCCCCTTTTATTGTAAAGAAGTGTTTCATTGATTTCTCAGGGGATCCTTGGGTTAAGGATCTAGAAGGTTTATATATAGGATTGTATATTTTTAACTAGAAGAAATCCCTTTGGGCCTTCTTCCCCTTATTCCCATATAATGAGGGAGAACCCCTCCTTGGGTCAATGCACCCTAAAATCCCAAGAGACAAGGAAATGGGGGGGGTGGGTTTAGTGATGGAAAGTGGTAAGTATGGTTGGGAATGCTATGATGGATCTTCAAGAGAGTTCCTAGTAGGAAAAGCATTATCAAGGAAGACCACTTACTAGGGTACAATTTCAACCACCAAGGTGAAATAGGGAAAAAGGCATAATGTCCAAGCATATGTCATGAAATCTAAAGGAGTCTAATATACAACATACTAAAAATGGCTCAAATATTTAAACAAGACTCACCATAATACCTGACTTATACCTCATGGAGAAAGGCCCAATGCCTCTCAGAATCCAATTGGTGTGGTGGATGGCATCTGAAAATCCTAACCTATGTGGTGGTGAGAAGGGTCTCTATTTGTGTAAGTGGATATTGTTGTTCATGTAGTCTCTTGGCACTCCATATCTGCAACGTGACTACCTTGAGACATGATCTCCTTAGTTATCCCACAAAATGGGGATAAAATTTCCTACATTTATTGTTGATTTGCTACTTTGATGAAGGGATCAATGTCTCTTTCAGGTTGGTTCCTCTAAACATTTTAACAATTTGGTGTTTGTGTCAGGGTGTTTACTATGAACATATTTCAATAAATGTTTTCATGGTTTTCTCCCATTTGGGTTTCAACTTTAAATAATTTTTTATTGTGCATTGTATATTTATTATTCATTTCTCATGATTGGTAATGTAATTAAATTATAAGTTCTTTAATTTAAATAAAAGTAAAAGCAGTCTCATACTGATTGCCCCCCACCACCTCTTAGTATAAATAAGTGCAGAAACATTTTTTATCATAGTAGTTTTCTTCAGGAACAGTCTAACCACTCAAAGGTAAATCCCTACAACACACATGGATAGACACGAGGGTTTCTCTACAAACAAATCTCCAATATTTGATGGATCAAATTATGCCTTCTAGAGTATAAGAATGGGAATTTCTTTTATGGCTCTTGCGTTTGACATTTGGAGTGTAGTTAAGAATGGTTACATATATCCAACAACTCCTCCTATAGATGCAATTGGAAATAGGCTAAATGAAGATAATTCTAAAGCCATGAAGGAAATTTTGTGTGGTTTAGTAGATTCTTAATTTCTCAAAGTCATGCATGGTGCTTTAGCAAAAGAGACGTGGGCAAAGTTAGAAAATATATATGAAATGGATGACAAGGTCAAAAAGGAAAAATTACAAACCCATAGAGGAAAATTTTAGAGCCTTAAGATGAAATAATAATAGTGTATTGTAATATATTTTCTTCATGTGGATGAGATTTTAAACACCATCGGAGGATTGGGTGAAGAGGTTAAAGAAACCGTAAATGTGTAAAAAGTTCTTAGGTCATTTCCCTCAAGATTTAATCCCAAAATATATGTCACTGAATAAATTAAGAACCTAAAGAATTTGACAATTGATGAGTTACATGGGATCCTCATTTCATATGAAGTAAGGATAGAAAAGGATAAGCAGTAAAATCCATCAAGGAAGGAAGCAACCTTCAAGGAATCAAAGAAGACAAAGACCAAAGAATACAAAACAAGTGAAAACTTAGAAAGTGAATTAGACACAGAAGAAGCCAACTTTGTCATAAATATCAAGAAAGGATTAGGAAAATACAAAGGTAAGATTCCTTT
>JASDQU010011711.1:63287-77157 GCA_032191745.1 Picea mariana | reverse complement strand
TGTTCTAGTTAGTCTAGATTATTCCAAAGAATTCGTAATATTCTATTTTTCCTCTGAGGAGACTATTGTTATTGTATTGTTTCAAAAGAATGAAGAAGGGTATGAACAACCCATTGTGTTTTTTAACAAAACACTAAACAATGCAGAATATAAATATGACATATTGGAGAAGATGGATTATGCCTTAGTGAAGGCCTTGAAATCCTTCAGATTTTTTGTTTTGCATTCTAAGATAATTTCTTATGTCCCTAGAAGAAGTATAAAGGAGATTCGTTTTCCATCCAGACAGTGAGGGGAAGAGATACGAATGGATATTCATACTTATGGAATATGATATGAGAATAAATCCCACTAAAATGGTAAAGGGACGGGGCCTTGAAAAATTGTTATTTGAGTCAAATTGCAAAGAACTTGAATTGCACCATGTATTCAACCAGTCAGATGCTCCACTGATAGAGGATCAAAAGAAGACCATGAAAGTATTGGATAAATATTCTCTTTCACCATAGTATAGAGACATCATTTATTTTTTATATCACCTTGTTGGCACACGGGCAGACCCAAGGTTCAACCCTTCAACAACACACAAACAAAACCCTAACTACCAACCCTTTCAACAACACCTGCAAAGTAGATGAATTCTGACCCGAGGTAGAGGCAGGGGGGGTTGTAGGACTCAAGTGTCTACAACCTATATGGGACACAGATCTGTGATTACAACACCTATTAGAGCACTTTATCCAACAATATGCATTATGTTATGATTCTATTCACATCATAGATTAACCCTAATTACAAATCGACGCAATAGTAATCAAGATTAAACACATCTAATTATTTAGCACATAGTATTAGAGAAAATATATCATTTATTCATATATCAAGCACCAAACATCAATGAATCTACCTATCACACATCAAGAACAATGAAATAAGAAAATAGATGCATAAACATCATGAAAATATCCACAAAGCATAATAACACAGGATATACATGGTTCACTCTAGTGTAGGGCTACGCCCACCAACTCTTCTTCTTTATTATTAGTCTCCTTCAATATTCGTACAGGAAAAGATTCACAAAACCAACTTTGCATGGGATAGGTGATCTGTGCACAATGCATTAGGTACGCCTTCCTCAAAATAAAATCCAGGCACAAAGTCATACACAGTCGGTCTACACAGATGCACTTACAATCACTTGCACTTAGCTCTGCAAGTCTCAACAGACTCTAGTCATGCACTAAACCCATGACCCCCAAAACTGACTTCTACTTACATCGCCTAGCTACTTATTTATACATTACAAAAAGGGCCTAAGCATGGGTAAGACCCATGGGCCGACATCCCATACCCGTTACATAAAACCTAAAAGCCAAAAAATCCCACAAAAATGGGAGGGACCCCGTGATATCTTCTTGGAATGGGAACTCTATCTTCGACCAGCGTGTTGAAGTCTCAAAAATGGTCAAACACAACTAGTGTTTCCTCAAAACCTGCTCAAGGGCCAGCATGCCCCCACCACTCACCTGTGACTCGACCTGAGTCACTCTAATCTGGGTAACAGTGCTTTGAAGGCCTCGATATTAGCTCGAGCTACCTTGACTTGCTGCTTTTCCAGAGCCTCCTACTCAGTGCATTCCTGGATTACTTGCTCAGTGATAGGCCCTTCCAGAAATTGTTCTACTGTTGTGACTACCTGTTGCAACTATGAGCCTTGTCCCTCAATCTCTTCAAAATGTGTGCAGGCTTCATCCTACACCAGTTGGAGTCTCTCTGTCACCTCCATAACTTAGCTTTGGATGGAAGTGACCTATTGTTGAACTGCACGTTGCTCCTGCAATATTTTCATCTTCTCCACGGCCGTAAGAAGCTTCAATTGTGCTTGCATAGTCGACACTTGTTGCTTCACCTCCTAGAGTTGTGCCTCCAATATCCTCAGCTCCAAGTCTTCTGCAAGGTGCTCATAGGTTTGCACACTTTATTCACTTAGTTTCTTGCATTCTAAGGCCAATGCCCTGATTCTTTCTATAGTGCTCCTGGTAGTTTCTTCCCTCTAATCTCGCACTTCTTGTGGAGGGATCGACACTGCTTGAATTTCTAGCTATGTTACTCATGCTTGGAGCTGTTGAATAACCTTAGCGAGCTTCCCCACTTGGCTCTCGGTTCTCTCTTCTTCCATCTATGCCAAGCCCGACATAGAGTGAAGTTCTCTAGTTACTGCCTCTCTGACCACAATCTACTCTGCAATCAACTAGTCATTCTCTTTCTGGATCTTCTCTTTGTTCTCTTTGAAATTATCCCAAAGGTCATCTTTCTCTTGCTACGCAACCCGAATTTTATGTAAGGCCTCTTAATTTTCTTGCCTCAAGGGATCTATGGCCTGCTCCTTTTCTTCTTGGACTCGAAAAAGTCGAGGCTCTGTTGCATATGCTAATTTTTGTAGTTGGGTGGGCTCATCCCCCGATTATACATTCTTTGTTGAAGATGGCATAGTAGACATTGCGCGGCTCAAATGGATAGCTTGTTGGGTTTCTTTTAGTTCTTTCTCAATCCTTTCATACAATGTTTCTTTCTTTTCTTCATGTCTCTGTAGGATATCCTCTAGGGCATCTTCTACAACTATGATGATGAGCTGGATATCATCCACTATGAGCGCATTCTGCGACTGAGGCTTAGTGTCTTGGGATTTCTTCCGCACTGAGGGTTTCTGCGAAGAACCCTTCCTTTTCTTTGACGTCTTGACCTTTGTAAGGGGATCCTTCAATAGTGTTACTTTGCCTTCTTCTTGATTTTCTTCTTCCCATTCCTCCTCTTGGTTTAATTCATCACCTCCTCCTCCTGCAGGTGAGTCAGACGCAGTTTGCTTCAATGCGCTGTTATTTTCCTCATGGTATATGTCCTACGCTTCCTCCTTTTTCTTCTTTCTCTTTGCATTTCTTGGCCTTTCATACTTAGTCTGAGTGAATAAAGGGATTCCTATGATTTTGCGGTCGAAGAGATCTGTCTACTTGACTAGTACAAGAAACTTGGCAGGCCATTCCTTGGTTATCTCCTCCATGTCTTCATTGGTCAATTTATAGTAGGATTGTATCTCCTCATTGTTTTCATCCCTGCGTGCAGTGATGTAAATGAAGTGTCTGTCTGTGTGAAACTTTGCTAGTGGCCTATATGTATGCAAGGTGTTCGGGGTCATTCGGGGGAATGATTCAATGGCATGCTTGAGCTCTAGGTGGTAAGAGTGGAACACCACATTTTATTTCCACTTCTTTTCCATGTCACTCGTATACCACAAGGTGGTGAATCTCATGGCCAATGGCTCTAATGGATCAACTTCCAGGAATGTCACTTCCTCCAGCATCTCCCAAGCGACAAATGCAATGAGAATCAATAACTAGCTAAAGTAAAATTTGTAGCCTTGGTCCTATGCTTCACAATAGTCCTTCTCTAACTCATTGACGAGCTAGCTCGCCCAATTCCTCTGCATTCCTTCGACTGACTTCTCTAGAAGGTCGACTACGAATCTCGTTACTTGCGTAGGATGGTTCTTTCTAATGAGCTTGACCACTATCATCTGACAAGATAGGAACATTGCACCATCCTGGATGGAGGCTACCTTCTAGCCTCACTTTCCTATCTACACATCACCATACACCTCCTTGATGCACTGGGCCAAGGAGCGATATGATGTCTTTCGTGGGTAGAACTAGTGAGGGTCTAGTCCTTGCATGCTCAATTCAGTGATCAGGTGGATCAACATCAGATCCACAGTGATGTGCCTATCCAAAAAAATGTAACCTCCGTGGTAGCATGACAAGAGGATTTTAACACATGCGTTAACCTCTTGATGTCTTTCAAAGTGAGGGATCTTCATCACGTTCAAGATCGTCGATATCGCAATCTCCTTGATCCACGGTTGGGGGAGTATCTTAGGCTTTTTCCCAGTCGTCTTCATAAGGTAGCGATGTGGTGCGAGCATCACATAATTCTTCCTATCTCCTAGGTTAAAATCACTTATCTTGAGAGTTGGGATCAGTCCCAACTGTGGTTCGACTATGGCTATCCCCTTTAGGAGGTACACAGTAATCAATGTATACTCGAAATCACATGGGACGTTGTCATGACTAACCATGCCAACCAAGGGTGGGATGTAGTCCAGAAAGACTGACAGGATCTGCTTTGCATTCACCAGATCGTCATGGTGCTTGCATCTTTTCTCCGTTGCAGTTCGGGATGGTACAAATCGACATCTAGTCGAGGGGGATGCTTGAAATCCGCCCATCGATGATGCATGTATACCTACAGACATGACTTTCTCAGTCATAAGGTTGATCAATATCTCTTCTATAGATTTCTCTACTGCATCAAGGTCACCCGACATGCACACTCATAATCAAAGAACTCGGGTAGGTGAACATACGAGGCAATCAGATGGATGGAGAGGTCTAGAAATTACAACATGATACAATGGGTTCTTAGTTAGCTCGGGTAATCACAAGTGGAAAATAGTGGTCATGGCACAACGTCTGATGGGTTAAATAATAAATGTTGTAATAGATTCCTCTAATGGGTAGGAATGCCTCAATCAATATGATTCCATCCATTATAGCATGGTCTCAATAGTCCAATGGTGGTCTTTCCGGTAATAATTGCGGTTCTAGCCATTCCAGAGCGTCGTTCTAATGGTCGGGATGGCTCCAACGGTCATATAGCTTCGTCATGGCGAAGTGCCATTCTGTGATGTTTTGTTATTCCAACAATGTTCAAGTTCTGCAAGCCTACCTTCTGCGAAGTCTTCCCTTGAACTTCCTATAGTTTTTCTAGTTTTTCTTTCTTCTTACTGAGATTTCTATATTTTTTCCTGTGATTTGAGTCTCTGGATTCCTCTGTCCATTGTCATTCTTATTTTCTCTTAATGTAGTAATTGCGCACTGCTGAGGGTCTTTCAAAGGTTTTGAGTGTAATACTTCTTCTCTTACTACTTCTGGGGTAGGGCCTCTTCTCTCATGAATGGACAAGTTTTTCAAACCTTCTTGTGTTATTTCAACTTCGACAGCTAAGTCTCAGGCCCTCAGTTGCTTCGACTTATTCCCTTGTTATTCTATTAAATGCATTATTTTCCTAGTCATGAAGTCCCTTAAATTCATGTTTCTTTTGTTTTGTGTCTTCTTCCTCCACTTTTATTTGGATCTGATCTTTCTCAATCCAGGTATTTCCTAACAAAAGTGCAAAAGGGGCATTGTTCTCAACAAACTTAATGACTTCAAATTCTTCTTCTCTCGATGTTCCATGAGAAATCATAGGTATATTAGTAACTCTTTCGCATAGGGTTATCATCTTTCCTTTAAACATTCCTATCCTTCCCAATGAAGGAATCATTGCAGGTTTCCCCAAAATTTCCCAAGTGCTTTCTGGCATAAGATTCATATGTGTTTCCTCATCTAATACACAGTCTATGTCGAAGTATTCTATTCCTGTTTCTATGCGCTAATTTTATTTTAATATCTCTGGTAGACTGATGTCTCTATGATCATTCAATGTTTCTTTCAGCTATAATAACATAGATTCGGATTCTTCTTGGTTTTCTAAGATATCCTTAGTTTCTTGACCTTCTTCATGGTTTTCTTGTCTCATGTTCATCTTTTCAATTTTATCAATCATTCTAGGGAAATCCAAAACCTCATGACCAATATATTTACAACAAAGACAAGTAGGACCAGGGAATTCCTTAGCAACATGTCCCGGTCTTCTACAGTTCTAACATAGTGTCAATCCTCTCTTTGTTTTAAACGATCCCCAACCTTTTCTATACTGCACACTAGGACCACAATGATGGACCTGCAATTTGCAAACATTCTTTCTAGGGTCCTTCATCCACTTGTTAGTCCAAAAATTCTTTCTATGCATAGGAATAACATATCTTTCACTATCTCTATCAAATTTATTCAGATCAAATTTTATTTCTTCAAGTTGTGCCCTAGTTTTAAGACTAGGACAAAATCTGTCAAACATACCTAGATTCATATTTCCAAAGAAAACATTTCCACTTATCTTACCTTTACTAGAGCACAAAGATTTAAGATCTTACCTCTTTTCATCAGATCAGACTTCTCTTTTTAGCAAAGAGCTTCACAATTCAAGTATGTAAATGTGTTGAACTTGCATACAATAGATCTAGCTAGAAAATACTACACACATTTACAGAGAGAAATTAAGAAAGAAGAAGCAAGATAGAAAGAATGGAAGAATTCTCATTAACCGTATTCCACACTCAAAGAGTGAATAATTTACAATATATATAGGATAAATGAGTAACTAATGAGCCATAGTGGTGGTCTAGATTTATTTGGACACACACCAATAGTTACAAGAGTGAACTGCCACCTAGTCTAGTCTCTCAGGCAGTTACGGGAGTGAACTGCCACCTAGCTGAGTTAACTAGTCAACTAGTCTTCAATTAACTGACTGAACAAAGAGTAGTGAGTTGGTGATGATCCCAATGTTGCATGGTGAAAAAACCAATGCAACATCTAAATTCAACTCAACTAGTCAAACTGAAGTTTCAACTAAAAGAGAATATTCTCCAGGTGGAATATTCTTCCCTAAAATATAGGAGACTAGATAATGACTAATTATGACTAATAAACAAGGAATAACCTTAGGAAAAATAAATCCTATGTGTCTGTGAAGTAACTCCAACACCCCCCTGAACATCACTATGGTGAAAATAAAGAATGGGTCCCAGCTACGAGGCCATGTTAGGTACCGATATTCAAAAGATACACTGAACTAAATGAGGAAAGAGGGAAAACATCATGGGAACAAAACCCCCCCTCAAATTACAATGCATAAAATAAAAAATGACAAGGAACAAAAGGTAGTTGCTAAGCAACCATGTCCTTCACTCCAAGAAGACCTCACAACTGTGTAAGTTTGTGCTCTTTGAAGATTTTTTTGAAGATGTAGATGTCTGCACGGATCTAAAGAAGTATATGCATCATTGATATTTACACACATATCCACTTTATCTTATTATAATGAAAAATATCCAAATAAATTTTGGATGAAATTTTGAAAAACGTGCAGTCGTTTCCAGAAAAATGTTGAAATTTTGTTGATTTTAAAACGATCATAACTTCACTTTCTGGACTCTATTTTAGATGATTATTTTTTTTTAAATTGGATATTTTCCCAAGAGGAAATCAAATATCCAATTTGTCTCTGTAAATGTTTCTCAGAAAATATTATAATGGTGTCTGATGTGCACGGCTCTCTTTTTGACTCCTGAGATGCATGCATGGTGCATGCAAAAGTGTCTGCATGTGACTCCTAAAATGCATGACATATATATTCCACATAAATTTTAGAAAACAAATCTGAAATGGAGTAGACATCATCTTCAATTAATGGAATACAAATTTCTACACAAATTTTTGTAGAAGACTCTTCATAATAAGAGACTTGATCTTCTGATGGCTTCTTTTTTGGCTGTATCTGTTCGACCTCCTGCATGAAATATTCACAATATTCTTTATTCCCTAATAGAACCTCCAATATGGTCCATAATTCATTTGGAGTTAATCCTTGTGATTCTTCATATACTTGATGGAAAAATTTGGGAGAAATAGACATGCCGATACTTCCTATGGCCATATCTTGTCTATTGAGAAAGTCATTTTTTCTCATCGAAATAATCAGGATCTACTTCCTTTGTGATTGTTATTTGGTATAAGCCTTTGTATCCTATCAGAAGTAAAATTTTTGGCTTCCATTCCAAATAGTTATGAGGCGTGAGAAGTATTTCTGGTGAATAATCCATCTTTTTGTTGTCTCCAATCTTTTGTACCTCTAAAAAAATGATTTAGTGTAGCTTTTTCTTAGAAGTCCATCAGCTCTGATACCATCTAATTGTGTTGAACCTACACAAAATAGATCTATCTAGAAAATACTACACACATTTACAGAGAGAAATTAAGAAAGAAGAAGCAAGATAGAAAGAATGGAAGAATTCTCATTAACCATATTCCACACTCAAAGAGTGAATAAATTACAATATATATAGGATAAATGAGTAACTAATGATCCATAGTGGTGGTCTAGATTTATCTGGACACACACCAATAGTTACAAGAGTAAACTTCCACCTAGTCTAGTCTCTCAGGAAGTTACGGGAGTGAACTACCACCTAGTTGAGTTAACTAGTCAACTAGTCTTCAGTTAACTGACTGAACAAAGAGTAGTGAGTTGGTGATGATCCCAATGTTGCATGGTGACAAAACCAATGCAACATCTAAACTCAACTCAACTAGTCAAACTAAAGTGTCAACTGAAAGAGAATATTTTCCAGGTGGAATATTCTTCCCTAAATTATAGGAGACTGGATAATGACTAATTATGACTAATAAACAAGGAATAACCTTAGGAAAAATAAATCCTAGGTGTGTGTGAAGTAAAACCAACAAAGTAGAATACTGTGCACTACAAAAATAGATCTACGTACATAAATTTTTCTTTTCTTCAGTTTCCAGCAATCACAGTTTCAGGTCCCGGCAATAGAACCATTTGTTGGCACAGGGGAAGACCCAGGGTTCAACGTTTCAACAACACACCAACAAAACCATAACTACCAACCCTTTCGGCAACACCTTCGAAGAACATGAAGTATCACCTAAGGTAGAGGTAGTGGGGTTGCAGGAATCAAGTGTCTACAACCTAACTGGGACATAGATCTGTGATTAGAACACCTAAAAAATCACTTTATCCAACACTATGAATTACGTTATGATTCTATTCACATCGCAGATCAATGTAGTAGTAATCAATATTAAACACATATAATTATTTAGCACATAGTATCAGAGAATATCTAGCATTTATTCATATATCAAGCACCAAACATAAATGAATCTACCTATCACACATAAAGAACAATGCACTAAGAAAATAGATACATAAACATCATGAACAATATTGCAAAAAGAAAAATAACACAGGATATACGTGGTTCACCGCAGTGTAGGGATATGTCCACCAACACTTCTTCTTTATTATTAGTCTCCTTCAATATTATTACAGGCATAGAGTCACAAAGCCAACTTCACATGGGATAGGTGATCTGTGCACAACGCACTATATCCACCTTCCTCAAAATCAAATCCAGGCACAAATCCTTACAGAGTCGATCTGCATAGAGCCACTTACAATCACTTACACTTAGCTCTGCAAGTATTGACAAATTTTAGTCACGCACTAAGCCCATGAACCCAAAACCTGACTTCTACTTACATCGCCTAGATACTTATTTATACATTACAAAAAGGTCCTAAACATGGGTAAGACCCATGGGCCGACATCCCATACCCATTACATAAACCCTAAAATCCCAAAAAGCCCACAAAATGGGCAGGATCCCACTATCTCCGCTTCACCTGGGCACTCTGTCTTCAACCAACCTGTCGAAGACACAAAAATGGTCAAACACGACCAATATTTCCTCAAAACCTATTCAAGGGACAACACACCTAGAATGCCCACCAGAGTTGGATAAATCCAAAACTAGGTCTCTTAAATTAAAGGCTATAAATTACTGCATTTTAAATCAAAATTTATATTGGAAAGACCCTGCTAGTATTTCATTGAAGCATATGGATGAAGATGCATCAATATGGGTTATAATTGATATGAATAAAGGTGTTTGTGGAGGGAACCATCACTGGAAAGTTGCATCCCTCAAATTTCTAAGGGCTCGATACTATTGGCCCAAAATATTCTTTGATATATTTTCCATGGTCATAACATGTGAAGAGTGCCAAAAAGTTGTTGGGAACTAGAAATTTCTCTCACTACCCCTAAAACCCATTACTACAAACGACCCATTTCAAAAATGGGGCCAATATTTCATATGTGAGATAAACTCACCCTCCAGCGGAAAACATAAGTGGATCCTTATTGCCAGTGATTACTTTACCAAGTGGATTGAATCTATTCCTACTAGAAATTCCACTCGCAAAGTAATCATGAACTTTCTAGAAAAAAAAATCTTTTCCAAGTTTGGATTCCCTAGAAAAATAGTAACATACAATGCTCAGGAATTCAAGTCCAAGGCCATGACTGATTTCTTTGATAATTACAACATTATCTTGACACATTCTACACCATGTTACCCACATGGGAATGGGTTGGCAGAATCGTCAAATAAAACCCTCATCGGGATTATCGAAACAAATTTGGCTAAAAATAAAAATGCATGGGATTCCACACTGAAGTATTCCCTTTGGGATGATAGGATCACCACCAAAAGTTCATTGGGTACCTCTCCATTTCATGTAGTCTATGGGGTGGATGTTTTTTTTCCAGCCAAGCTCAATCTACCATTATTGAAATTTTTGCAGGAGGAAGTGGAGGAGCCTAATGAGATTCAGAGGAGTATTTTTCAGATTATTGAATTTCAACAAAGAAGAGAAATATTAAATGATAAAACTAAGGCTTACTAGAGCAAGGTCAAGGTATCCTTTGAAAAGAAAACAAAAATATATATTTTTCAAGAAGGTGACCCGGTTCTAAGATGGGATGCTAGGAGGGAGGACGAGCCCAAACATGGTAATTTTGATAACCTTTGGTTTGGCCTCTTCAAGGTAGCCAAGGTTCTGAATAACAATACCTTTATATTGAAAAACTTGAAGACACTTATATCTTTGGAATCCCATTCAACAGGAACTTCATGAAGCATTATTTTACCTGATGAACAAGAGGTGGTTCAGTATATACATAGTTGTTTGGATTTTCAATATGATTTGGTAGTCTAGTTTGAATACAAAACTCCATAGCACAATAAAGCAGTGGGTTGTAGTTCCATATTATTTTTTTCAGTTGAAATATGGAAGATGTCAAGGATGGTAAAAGGGAATAAAGTGACTAGTCGCAGGAATGAATAATTAAGGCACACATATATGTTATTCCTAGCACCATACATGGAAGTTATACCCCCAATCGGAGCCGATGTTCAATCCTAGGCTTGCACTTCTTTCTTCCACTCACCAAACTAGACCATTTATCTCTCATTTTAGCTCTTACTTATTTTTTCTTCTTCATTGTGTGTTAATTCATTTCATTTTATGTCTTCCCCTTCTTTTCTCAATGCTAATTGTTTGATTTTTATAAGATTAATTCAAGTCTTTATTTGAGATTATATAAGTACTATAACCATGGTTTATATCACTTATGGATCACAAGAAGGATACCTTAGGCCTACAAGTGAAAAGGTGATGATTGCAAGAATGCAAGCATTCTTGCATTCAACAAACATACTATGTTTTATGAGTTTTTATGTTTTAAAAAATATTTCAAAGTTTGAATAAAAGTGCATTGTCCCGCAAATCGTTCCCATTCGTTCCTACTACCCTCAAAATGGTGCGCATTGGTTATTTGCGTAGTTTTCATTGTAGGCTTTGAGTGAACCCTAAGCAACGCATATCATCGACCACCATTGTCAATAGAGGCAGCTAGGGCACGATGGTGCCACCCCAAGAGCGCTGGCAGTTAAATAGGGTAGATCCAATAGGGATCAAATTTTTCAAGGCCATAACAGATATCATGGACATTTTTATCATGGGTGAGTGGTTCTATTTCATATGTGACTTCAATGGACATCACACAAAAATTGATCTGATCTTTGCACATAAATTTAATGGATTCTAGACATAGATTGGGGATATAACCATCCATATAACAGAGAATTTCATTGCTAGATCATGCGCTCTCCCTAACAGTGGAAATAGGTGGTTTAAAAAAGGGAAACTACTAGCTGAGGTTTGCAACTTGTTCCTAGTAGTAGAACATAAAATCCTATATTAGAGTCATGGAATCTCAATTCTTTGGCTAAAAGAGGAATGGAGGGGCATCATGTCTTCAATACATACATACATCATGGGAGAAGGTATTTTTTCAATTGTCCATTGTTATCACCTCAAATTTCTCATGCATTTAAATGATGAAAAATATATGAAACTTCCCTTGTACATGCTCAAAATCCTAACTAAGATGGCCAAATGAGACCATAATTATCCATAAAAATCTCACACAAGCCTCTACCATCAGGAGTGTTGAGCCTCTAAATTAACATCCCCACTACCCTATTATACTCCTCATCTATACCTTTTTGGCTTACCTAAGCTTGGATAAATGACAAAAGACATTACCATTAGCCATTGATGAGGTCATAAAGTAAAGTATAATTAATTCATGCATTTTTGTGGTTTATTGAGCTAGGAGACTAAATGTTTCATGTACTAATGTTTCAGTTCGCCATGTATGACCTTTGACCTCTAGATGAGTCCAACCTTTCTGTACCATATCAACCATCTGGTACCAAGTGCACCTTCCATCAGATCCGACACCAAATCTCACCTGTCGTGATCTGGTACCAATGGCCACAAAATGTTGGGATTTGGTACCAACCACTTGTGCACTGTTTGGATCCGGTACCATTTACCGAATCTCGCCTGTCACAATCCGGTACCGATATAGGAAGTAGAGTATACCAAGTTTAGCTCCATAATCATACTGCAAAAAATTGTTGGATGTTTTTTGAATCATCAAAGCCTTAGCAAGGTTATGATAAGCTTGTTTTCCTATTGCTTCATCCTCATACACTTCATGTCATGAGGATGAATCTTGAAATATGTAATTGAATATATTTTGACTGATTTGCAAAATATTTCACCTCCTTGTGTTTCACAACTAAGAATGTTTAAATAGTCATGGCAAGGATGGTGGAGGTAGTAGAGAGTTATTATAACATAGTAGTTGAAGCAGAGTTACATATTGTAGAACACATTCTGAATTGAAGTTTTAATAGAAGGATGTCAATTATTTCCAGGTCTTGACCATTTATGAATGAATGTGAGTTGAGTTGTTAGCATAGTTTAATCCTATGTTCTGAAATCTAAGTTAGAGGAATGTGTGGATTGAAAGAAATCTTATTGTAGACTCTAGTCCCTAACTTGTTGAAGCGGCAAGGGCCCACCACCCAACAAAGGTCATCATCCTTATAGATTAGTGCTAGTAGTTTATTTCGGTAGTATAGATGTTAGATTAGTTGAATCTTAATTCTTTCAGATGATAGTAGTATAGTTCAATCTAGGCTTCGATTGCTTAGAGATATTTTTGTATACGCTCCGTTTATGTTTTTATGAAGTTGATTTTTTTTCATGGACATAAATGTTGGCAGCAGTAGTCATACATATTTAAAGGTGAACTAGTGAAGTTTACAATAGCACATTGTGAACCACAACATACTCAGTATATTGACTATTGAACTACCCATGCTATGTTTTGATGATTGATGTGTGATTTCCCTTTCAGAAGTGTGATTGCATAGTTAGTTTCTAGGTCAGATAGAAAAGTTGATCTGTCAAAATAACTCCATCTCATACTTGCATGTGCCATAATGGAGTAGATAGCCTCTGTGTGAAAGACAACCAAAGCGTATTTTGATTTGCTAGTTTGTTTTCCCAGCATGCTTAATCTAGAATAGTTATATTCTCATGACATTAGAATTACCTTTCTTATTGGTGTATTTTAACTTTTTTTATTACGAATCCCAGATTGATAATTAGTGAGTGCATTATACTAAACATATAAGTAGCACACCATTTTGGCACTATTGTTGGGGAGTTGCAAACAGTAGGAAGTGATTTTTAGCTTAGATTGTTTGCATGGTTTTCTTGAATGATTTTAAAGGATTCTTGAGGGAGGAGGATAAAATGTTTAAGACATGAGTGAAGAGCCATGTGGCCACTAGAGTGGGGTTCTCCGAAGCCAGGTTTCCTTCTTACCTTCTAGATAGAATTAGGATTCCAATTCAGTTAAG